>JADANM010005524.1:7046736-7064747 GCA_026213755.1 Eurema hecabe
TTTCGTCCGATGAGTGGGAGTGCCGGAGGCCCGTATCCTATTCCTTTCCTAAACCTTACCCTTTCCCGTATTCATTCCTTTCAAACCATTTATTCCCTACCCCCCTCTTAAAAACAAAATTCAAAACAATGACAGCGGTGTTAAAAAGATCACTACCCCAGGAGGGTACCGGCGCTACATGTACCGGAGAATCCCTCCCTGAACCGCAAAGTTTAGGCTGCCCCGTGTATTCTGGGGGGGGCAAAACTCCGCTCAAATTCGTTCGAGGCAAAAGAAAAAGGCTGTCCTCGTCAGCCCCGACTACTTTAGTTGTAGATTTCTCAAATATTAGGGGGCTTCATTCCAACTTAAACGCCGTTCACCAACATCTTGAAACGGCTAGGCCGGCCTTGCTCTTTTTGACTGAAACGCAGATATCCAAACCCTCCGACATTTCATATCTACGATATCCTGGCTTCGCAAGCATCACTTCTTGTCTCGCGCTGGGGTATGCGTCTATGTCAGAGAAGATATTTGCTTTCGTCGCCTGGACGTTCTTGAAGGTCAGGACCTATCCACTATGTGGATACGTGTAGATTGCGATGACCATCCCCGCGTCTATGCGTGTCTCTATAGGTCCCATAGCGGTAACACCGAAACTGACCGACTCGTTGAGCACATACAGTTGGCTACAGATTACGTACTCGAACAGATTCCCTCCACTGAAATCGTCATTCTTGGCGATTTTAACGCTCATCACGCCGAATGGCTTGGATCACGTACAACCGATCACGCAGGGAGGTCTGTTCACGATTTCGCTCTTGCCTATGGTTTGACACAGTTGGTTTCCTCGCCTACGAGGGTTCCTGACGTGGAAGACCATCATCCTTCACTGTTGGACCTTCTGCTGACCTCCCATCCGGATGGCTACGAGGTGAACGTCGATGCTCCCATCGGCTCTTCCGATCATTGCCTAGTTCGGAGCTCAGTGCCGGTAACACTCACCCAAAAGCCGCGCTATGCTGGCAGCCGTCGTGTGTGGCACTACAGGTCAGCAGATTGGGACGGGATGCGGTCTTTCTTTGCATCCTACCCATGGAACGGAGTTTGTTTCGCGATGGATGACCTTGATGCTTGCGCCGACTCAGTCGCCGACGTCGTGCTTCAGGGCATGGAATTATTTATCCCTAGCTCTGTGGTACCTATCGGTGGCAAGTCCCAGCCCTGGTTTGATCAGTCCTGCAGACTGGCGTCTCGCCGAAAGCAAGATTGTTATCGAACCTGGGCCAGCGCGGTTGCATCCAAGAGTCCAAACACAAGTTAAGAAAGAATACAACTTCGCCTCCAGGTCCCTCAAAAAAGTAATTGCTAAGGCGAAATCTGAGTACATTGCTAGGCTTGGCGAAAAACTTGCCCGTCTTCCTTCCGGAACTCGTACCTTTTGGGCACTCGCTAAGTCAGTGCAGGGGAATTTCTGTAAGCCATCTCTTCCATCCTTGCGCATGGAGAATGACTCGTTGGCCCACACGGCAAAGGAAAAAGCCGACCTTCTTGGCTCTCTGTTTGCCGCCAACTCGACCTTGGATGATAAGGACAACATACCGCCTACCATCTCGCGGTCTGAGAGCTTTATGCCCGAAATCAGCTTTACCCAGCGCACTGTACGTAAAGCTTTGTTCTCCTTAGACATTCATAAGTCCAGTGGCCCCGACGGTATTCCTCCTCTTGTGCTGAGGACATGTGCTCCGGAGTTGGCACCGGTTCTTACGCGACTTTTCCGGCTCTCCTACTTCACAGGCGTTGTCCCGAAATCTTGGAAGGCAGCTCTTGTCCACCCGATCCCTAAAAAGGGTGATCGCTCAGATCCGTCCAATTATAGACCTATTGCCATCACCTCCTTGCTCTCTAAAGTAATGGAGTCGGTTATCAACCGCCAGCTCCTTGGGTATCTTGAAGATCACCAGCTGATAAGTGACCGCCAATATGGCTTTCGTCACGGTCGATCGGCTGGTGATCTTTTAGTTTACTTAACTCATAAATGGGCTGCTGCTGTTGAGAGTAAGGGTGAGGCTTTAGCCGTAAGCTTGGACATAGCGAAAGCCTTCGATCGAGTTTGGCACAAAGCGCTTCTCTCGAAGCTTCCTTCCTACGGGCTTCCCGCGAAATTGTGCCAGTGGGTAACCAGTTTTCTTGCGGAGCGATGCATTAAGATCGTTGTCGACGGATTTTGCTCTGATTCCAAACCCGTGAACGCTGGTGTCCCTCAAGGCTGCGTCTTGTCTCCCACTCTGTTCCTTCTGCATATCAATGACATCCTGCAATTTGGCAGTATTCATTGCTATGCAGATGACAGTACTGGTGATGCATTATATACCGGCCGACGCACTCTTTCCCGGGATCACGTCGCTGAGAGTCGGAACGAACTTGTGTCTCAAATCGAGCTCTTGCTTGATAATGTCTCGACTTGGGGTCGGACTAATTTAGTCGAATTTAGCCCCAAGAAGACACAGGTCTGCGCGTTTACCGCGAAGAAAACACCCTTTGTCGTATCCCCTCGGTTTGAGAATACTCCCCTTGGTACCACAGCCAGTATCGGTATTTTGGGCGTCATCATCTCGAGCGATGTTCAATTTCGAGGTCATTTGGAAGGTAAGGCCAAGCTGGCCTCACAAAAGCTCGGCGTGCTCCAGAGAGCGAAACAGTATTTCTCGCCCAAACATCGCCTCATGCTTTACAAAGCGCAAGTGAGGCCACACATGGAATACTGCTGCCATCTCTGGGCCGGAGCCCCTCAGTACCAGCTCCTTCCATTTGACCGCCTTCAACATCGAGCGTCTCGGATGATTGACAGTACCGACCTTACTGATCGGCTTGATTCCCTGGCACTGCGAAGAGATGTCGCGTCTTTAAGCGTTTTCTACCGCATCTATCATGGGGAGTGCTCAGAGGAGTTGTTCGGTTTGATACCTGCCGCTGATTTCCACCACCGCACTGCACGCCACAGGTTACAATACCATCCTCACCACCTTGACAGCTGGCAGTCAAGTACAGTGCGTTTTCGCAGGAACTTTTTGCCACGCACGACCATCTTGTGGAATCAGCTTCCTCATGCAGTGTTCCCGAACAAATACGACTTGGGGACCTTCAAAAAAAGAGCGTACCTATCCTTAAGAGGCCGGCAACACACTCGTGACATCACGAGTGCTCATGGGCGGCGCTGATCACTTTCCATCAGGTGACGCGCCAGTTCGTTTGCCCCCTATTATATAAAAAAAAAAAAAAAAAAAAAACACTAGTTGACCCGTGTCCAATTCGTTGGGCATAATATTAATAATCCTTTTTTATTTAAATATTTAAGTTAAACATATGCTGTCGTTGACTTTTGTAGGCATTTTCAAGCTCCACAAATTTTCTCTAGAACTCAAAAATATATTCACTTTGCAAAACGGCCTACCACGTAAAAGCCTTTTTATTTTTCGGTTTTTGTATAATATAGCCTATGACACTCAGCAATAATGTGGCTTTCTATTGGTGAAAGAATTTTTAAAATCGGTTCTGTAGATCCCGAGATTACTCCTGTACAATTATAACAAACACACAAACTTTACTTCTTTATAATATTAGTATAATTAGTATAGACTAGAATAGATTAAAAAGTTGGGTTTAAATTTCATCCATATGTCTTTTTCATTTTTCATTTTTTTTTCTTTCTTACGTTAATTGGCATATATCACTTTGAGTGATAAGGCCACCATCACAGTAATTAAAAATGAGTAACAAATTTTAAGTAATAAATAAAT
This sequence comes from Eurema hecabe, assembly GCA_026213755.1. Classification (NCBI taxonomy): domain Eukaryota; kingdom Metazoa; phylum Arthropoda; class Insecta; order Lepidoptera; family Pieridae; genus Terias; species Terias hecabe. The sequence continues at coordinate 7,050,516 of JADANM010005524.1, forward strand.
AGATATTGTAGAATTTTGTATTACAAGAAAAATTATAAGGTTGTTTTTTTTTACTTTTTTTACTTTATACCGACCAATAGAGTCGTCCAGTTAAATGTAAAGTGTCTTTTGTATTGTTTTTTTTTGTTTGTACTCCAGTTTAATGTTTCTTTTTTTCTTTCTTTCTAGCATTACCTAAGGCAAGAATGGGTAGAGAAATGTGGTCATGGTATCTTCGCCGTACATATTCTTAACGATACAAGTATATCCTCCCATATCCTCCCAGGCTAGCCCAGTTATATGCAGATCACCCGATGGCAGAACCTAGAAATAATTAAAATACTTTACACTTCATAGTTTATAACAAAGTTTTCTCTGTCCATATATCCATGTTATTTTTTCCGAAACGCTCCTATTAGTCGCAACGTGATGTTATGTAGCCAAAAGCCTTCATTGATAAATTGGACTATCTAGCGCAAAATAAATTTAAATTCGAACCAGTAGCTTCTGAGATAAAGAGTAAATCCTGTATCAATATCATTTTTTTTTATTGGGTGTATATTGTAAACAATTTCTGGCTGACCTTAAAAATAAAAAAAATGCATTCAAACAAACAAGCAAAGTCTTTAGCTACATAGATGTAACAATACCTTGATTCTCTGAGTATCGAACAGCGGTGAATCATTGACCAACCACATCAATTGCGATTCAGTAGTACTGTAGGTTCTACAAGGCAGGGTAACAGACGAACCCATTACTTGCAGAATACTGTCGTAGTAGGCTGTGATCATCGGTTGAGGGGGGAGACCCAGGAGAGAAGCTAGCATGTTTGGTGATGCTGGAAAAGTGAAGTCAAAGTCAACATTAAATATTATTTGTTCTTAAAGTCTAATGATCAATCTTAACACGCAGATCAAATGTAAGTAATCCTCAAGTCTAGGAATTTAGACAGATTTTATTTATGTGTTTATTTATTACACTACGTTAAAACATTAGGTACAGATATTTAACACAGTAAAAAATTAATGGTAACTGGCAGCCTTATTACTACTCAGTGACCTCTTCCAGGCAACCACTCAAGAAAGAAGAAAAGAAAGAGTTAAAATACTTATTTTCAGATTTGTTTGGCGACCAGTCATGACGTATTTGAGTTTTATTTAAAATTAAACAGCGCTTGACTACTCCGGCATAAATATAGGAAGAATGTCAATGTTAAACATTATTTATTACAAAACGCCAAATAAAGATAGGAAAGAAAATATAGTAAAATCAAAGTTTTTTTTTTTATGCGATGAAGTAGGGAGATGAGCTGGACGTACTCCTGATGTTAAGAGAAACGCCAGCCCATAACCAGTGCAGTGCTACCCGGAAGTTTGCTAAAGCTACTCCGGACAGAGGTGCACTACACCGACGCTCCCCACTTTGAGTCACAAGATGTTAAGACTCATTGGCCCAGTAATCACGCCGGCTACAGTGCCCTTCAGACCGGAGCACAGTCACATTTGCATATCACTGCTCAGGCGGTAGAATGTGGCACTAACCTAACCTAACCTAACCTACCCCCGGTGAAAACAAAGTTAAACATTTTTTATTCCGAAACCTCAAATAAAGAAAAGAAAGAAAATATATTAGATACAACCAAAGCCAAAATCAAACTACAAAATGTATTTCAAAAGATCCTGCAGTAAAAGCTTAGCACATACACTGAGCATAGTTTTTATTTATTTTTCGTCAGGGGCAAAATACTATGACGATTCAAGTGTTACTATATGTAGCCTAGTTGAATAAATATATGTTTCACTTTGAATTATTGATGACTTTGACTACATTATTGTATACTTATTTTTAGCCTAATACAGTTAATTTAAATAAAAGTCTTATTTATTTTTGGTGCGTAACTCCTAAACTACTGATCGTTTTTAATGAAAGAAAGCTTTCGTATTAATTTTTTAGTTTTAGTAATTATATAGTCGCAGTTTAACTTAATTTAAGGATATTAAACGTCCTTTAACCAAAGGAAGGAATCTCGACCAGTCGACTAACTGACTGACCGTTAGGCCTTAATTGTTCAATGTCGACAATTTGTATATATACAAGTCTCGGAAAAAATATCATAAGCGCGAGCAGAACTCGGCGTATTAGTAGAAGTTAATTATTTTAAAAGCTTTTCTTTTTTAAGATATTTCTTACCTTTATTAGTATAGACTGTGGAAGACGCCATTTTCTCATTGGCACCCGAATTCGCGACGCAAGTGAACACATCACCGTTCTGTGGGGATGGTACCACCAATTTGGTGGTCAAGTCGCCAATGCTATTGGGTTCCACGGAGAATATCTCGTTGGAGTCCTCTTCAAACTGTAAATAATAAATAATAAATATTTTCAGGACATTTCATCATCACATCATACACAGCGCCATCTAGTTCCAAGCTAAGCAGAAGCTTGTATTATGGCAACTAGATAACGGAATAAAATACATTACATATACATACTTTTCTTTTGTAAATACATACATACAATACATAGCAATAACCAGACCCCAGAAAAATACAAATTTAAATTACAAATATATTTGTCCGGTGTGGGGATCGAACCCTTCGCGCAGAAAGCAGTATCGCTACCACTGCGAAAGAAAATAAAAACCGATGTTTATTTGATCATTTTAATAAATTTTTCGATATATTTCTTTAGTTTTTATGACGGAAGTGGAAAAATTAAATTCTGACCATGAAAGAAAGAAAAATGTATCGTGTTTTTGTATCAAAAGAAAGGTACAGCTAAGTGATAGATACACGTAGAAACAGATGGACATACAGATAGTAAAGTCTCCAAGTAATCCCTTTTTACCCTTTCTGGTACCCTTCTCAAGTTTAAACTGAAAAATGCGAGTAATGTATCCAGTATTACGTAATAGGTATAGTCATAGTGTTTTTCTATTTTATTTATTTCTTTCCCCTAATTTCCAGTTAAGAAGTAGCATAAATGTTCTTTCGCAGTGACTATATGTGTAACAAATTTCAATACAATCGGTTCAGTAATTGTGGACAGATATTTTCACATTCATAATATTAATATGGACTAGCTATTGCTCGCAACTTCGTCCTTGATTTGTTTTTCCATTATTTCTTCGCTCCTATTAGTCGCAGCGTGATGTTATGTAGCCTAAAGCTTTCCTCGATAAATTGTCTATTCAATAAAAAAATAATTTTTCAATTTGAACCAGTAGTTCCTGAGATTAGCGCGTTCAAACAAACAAAATCTTCAGCTTTATATATTAGTATTAGTATAGATTAATAATAATAATAGAATTTATCTAATTAATAAATTACAATATATTACTCACATCAGAAATAAGGACGCCGTTCTTCAGCCAAGATACTACTGGTGCTGGTTTCCCTTGGACTTCGCAGGTGAGGACCAGAGAACCTCCCTCATGATGAATGGTAGCCGGAGGTGGTTTGGATATCCTCAAATATTTGTTGAGGTGACGACGGGGTGCCGGGAGCTCTATAATGAAAATATTAATGTTTAATATATAATATATTATTTTTAATGTATATGTTACTTCTAATACCCGAAGTACATTCAAGTACAACCTTTGATAGTCTGGAACTAGTTCTAGCCGAAATGATATCGGATAGACCTAGTTTTATCCAACAGGGAATGGCTGAGCCTAGTTGTAGTCGGCAAGATGGAGGATAGACCTAGTTTTACCCGAAAAGAATCGGCTCCTACTAGGTTTAACCTAGAGTAAGTTGCTACACCTAGTTCTAACCGGCTAAAACTAGGTGAGGAGTGGTCGTCACAAGTTTAATATATCGGTGCGAAAAAGGGGCTGAGTACTAGTAAATAAATAAATCAAAAACATATCTAGTTCCGTAACTATAACTATATATACAGTATGTCACAAAACATGTGTCCGACCCCGAAGGATTATTCTCTCTATCTAAAAAGCTTTTTGAATAAAATAAAATAAAAAATCTATATTTAAAAATAACAATGTAATACAGTTTCAAACAATGTGTTTCTATTGAAAATTTTACACAAATTCAAGGAAATTTACAAACCTTGGCAACCCTAGTGTGGCTCGTTGAGCGTATAACAGAGCACGTGAACGCGAGACGGTATTGCCATGTAAGATTTGCAATTATTAATTATATTATTTTTTTCAAAACGAGAGCAAAATAAGGAGCTACTACAGGTATATAGTAAGAGGTTTTCGGATCGGACACTTGTTTTGTTACACACTGTATACAAAAAAACCGATTTGTCTCAAAAATCAATTTCACATACAGTCGAGAAACATTAAAACTCAATGAAAAGGTCAAACGCACTTGGATCTATGTAAAATTCGGTCCAAGTTTTCGCAAATTTAAATTTCAAAATCCTCCAACGAGAAATATACACCAGATGTGCACATTATACTGATAGACCTACAAATATCCCCACTTTAATTATGTAGCGTGTAAAATATACTCATTTCATCTTAATATATATAAATCTCGTGTCACAATGTTTGTCCTCAATGGACTCTTAAACCACTTAACCGATTATAATAAAATTCGCACACCATGTGCAGTTTGATCCAACTTAAAAGATAGGATAGCTTACATCCCGGTATTGCCCCGGGTACGGGAACTACGCGGTTTTACCCGCGTAGTTACCCGGGGACACAGCTAGTATGTTTATAAGTTTCTAGTAAGAGATAGACATTTCGAACAATGTCTATTAGAAACGAGAAAACGTTTATTAATTTTCTGTCACTGCACATGTAATTGCACGTATCAAGCGAAAGCACTACTTAGTACTTTTGAGAGTGCTCGATATATGAATGCAGAAAGATGTCGTTGAAACATTCAATGTAAGGCTTTATGCCGCATAATGCGATCTAGTGCTATAATTGGTAAACGATGATGTTCTCCGTAAGGAAGTCTGCGAAGGTGTCCGTAATTCTACCCGCTGCTGTATAACGAAACGTCTAGGATTCTGTACAATTCCGAAATTTTTAGCCGACTTCAAAAAGGAGGACTTCTAAATTATAAAATAACTATTAAATCATTTCTATATACTATATGAAAATGTTTATAACTTTGTGGGAAGCATATTTATTTTTTACTTTTTAGTTTGAAGTCGGTTTATTTTGTTAAAAATTATTGTGTTGCACCTTTTTATTTTAAAAGAGCAAATATTAGATGTTCTTTCGGTTATCAGTATAAAACTGCCTTTCGAACCGGTGGTTGATGATTGGTTTTTAATACCATGACGTTTCAAAACTTTTCTATAATAATATGTAGCCTAGTTAAATAAAAAGCTATACCTATTATACTTGCACTTTTATATGATAATTTCGAAGTTTTTTATTAAGAAAGATAGCTTACGGCCAAATACTCATACGCAAATTAAATTTAAGCACGCCTGCGTCTCTCTAGTCTCAGGAAATGTGGATGGAATCGTAATAATTTTTAATAAGAATTTATTGGTTAAATACATACTATCTTATAAATTTTATTGTATCAGTGTTAAAACTTGTAATTTTGAATGTATCAATATTTTACGAGCGTATCAATTTTGTGAGTATAAAAAACGATAATTCGATTTAAGTCTGTTAAAGTTGACAATAATCTTAATAATTGATCCAGATCAGACGTATCAATACAGACAGACAAAAAACAGTACCCACTATTAGTCATTTTTGCGATGTTAATTTAGGATTATATCTTTTTTGAATTTCCATTTATATCCGATATTCATGATATACACAGGAAATCGTATTACTGATTTACAATTGAGATATTTTGTCCTGGACAAAACTGTAACCCACATACATAAATGCATTTTTGTACATATATATGTACTATATCTTTAAAGTTTATAATGATATGTTAAAGATATGCTTGATATAATTAGTAGGAATAAATTTGTCGTATATAGGATAGGTACACAATATTCAACCACATATCAAAGAAATCAATACTAATATTTTAAATGCGAAAGTTACTGTCTGTCTTTCCATCACGCTAAAACTACTTGAACTGATTAGCACGAAATTTGGCACACACATGGTCTAGAGCCTGTGAAAGTACATAGGCTACTTTTAAACTGGAAAAAAGGGTTAAAAGGGGGGGAAGGAGGGTTAAAGTTTTTTTGAAAGTCCACGCGGACGGAGTCGCGGGCAGCAGCTAGTAATTCAATAATTAATGAATACTTACCATTAGATTCAATATTGCTAACAATTTTGGGATGCTCAATCGCTGCGCTGGCTTCAAATGAACATTGCAGCGACACTAGCGCCGCAGCGACGAGTAGCGAAACTAAATTAATCATTTTAGTCGACGTGAGATGGCACTGATGTAAAACCTGTAACAATGTAATTTTCAGTATTTTAGACTAATCAAAATATAATTGTAATTTAAACTAAAAAATATATTTTAAGATTTTAGTTGCGATGCATGATTGTAATAATTTAATTATTCAATTCAGTTGCTTTTTTTACCCTACATCTATCTACACACTTTGTACTTTTGCTTTCATAATAGACTTTAAATTCAAAAATTAATCCTGCATATAATAATATGTATTAGTTATAATTATTAGTTCGTGGGTACAGGTATTATTTCCTTACACCTTTTTATTACTATATGTCACAAGATCATAGTTTAACTATCATTTAAATACAGTTTGATGTATACAAATTGTTTATAGGGAAAACATAATATGGTTTAATAATACATAGATAATTAAACTGTTACTATATTTAACTAGGCTACATATAGTAACACTTTTTAAATCGTCATGGTATTACAAAACATTTACCCTCGGTTCGGAAGGCAGTTTCTACAGTGAAGAACGGACAAGAGACTCTGATAGTTGCTCTTTTAATAAAAAAAATACAATAGTATATATAAACTATACAATGTCATCTTCATTATATTCGTTTATAGTTTAACTACCGACAAGACCCGGCTTTGCACGCATGTATTATAATATATTATATAAAGCGTCTTCTTGAATCACTCTATCTGATAAAAACCGTATGAATATCGGTTGCGTAATTTAAGCGATTAAAGCCTACATAGGGACAGACAGAAATCGACTTTTTATATCATGTGATAGTGTTAAATACGTTAATTAAAGATAAACTAGTGAGAATTTATGAATCAACGGGTTTTTCCCTCAAGACAAAATTTATTGCATTCTTAAAGAGATTGTCACTGGAATTTTTAGGATCACACATGTTTTTTTAAGTAAAAAATATTAACATTTGCACAATAAGTATGATAGATTTTTTTATATTATTCTTAAACTATATTCGAGGAAATAAAAATTTTTAATTACCTTTAATTTTACGTAATTGAATTTTACGTAAAAACCGCTTTAGTAACGGTATTACTATTTACGTTGATAGATTGATTTCCTTGAAACATTGAAAATTTGCGTAAAACATATAAAGCAATAGTTTTATTAATCTAAACTATCTTAAAAATATTTCAAAAAAATCACACATGGCGTGGCATTCGTTTCATAGGATTATTAAGATTTTCGTAACTCTGTCGCGGAAAAACTATGGAATATCTATACATATTGTTTAATTTATTATAAAGAGAAAAATTTGTCACGATTAAAATTTCTTCTAAATTGTATTAAAACTATTTTAAAGATAGAAAAAAAAATACTTTTTTATTTGAGTAAGATTAAATACATATAATACCCATAGGCTCCCTAGCTAGTCTTAAACTATATTTCAGGAGCCAGTGGCTTCTCCCAATAGAACAAGATGATGAGATACATACTCAAATTCAGAAATTGCATAAAAAAAAGAATATACATATTATAGTCATAGACTGAATATTAATCAAAAAATATAAAAGACATGGAATTTAATTATTGGTATTCCCGAGGTATATTTATACGTTAAAAATGAATAAGGTTTTAATTAATTAAAAGTTTCTGGTCTACATTTTATTAAAATATTACTGTATTTAGATTTTCTAAAGTGAAAGTGTTGTAGTTAGTATTTGATAAAGACGATTTTGTTTTTTATTAAATTGTATTTTTGACGTGGTCTGTGATCATTTTTTTTTAACGGAATATTTTTGACTTTGACATTGACTTTGAAATTTATCAAGGGTACATAAGTACCACAATAACATATGGACATAATTTTTATCCTGTTTATGACATATAAAAGTAGTTTTATAATCTGTGACTATAAAATAACATTGCTTAAAGTATATTTTGTTTTTTTAATTTTCTTATTGAACGATTTTTAACACAACATTTTAGTCTTGAATTAAGAATCACTTTAACAGATAATTCAAAAGTAAAAAAAACTTCGCGATAAAAAAATTAAATAAACATATTAATTTAAAAATAAAAAACTTACTTTCAATTCAAAAATCCGGGGTTTTCAGATAGCCTAATCGTTAATCTGGATTCTAAACTTAATCTATATGTAGCTTGGATTAAGATAGCTTACCTAACACAAGCGAACTCTTAAATGGTTCCTTAGTGAATACACAACGTTCACAGAATCAACCCTTTTTATACGCAGATCTGGAGGATCACACTGGCTGGATTTTCTTTTAAGTTTTTTTGATATTTTTTTTTATTTTACCATGTGTTATTATATGGCAAGTTATATTTGAAATGTCATCGTATAAATAACTATAGATAGCTAAGGTTTGTGTAGTTTTTTTATTGTTCAGAAAATGTTAGTATGTTATAATTGAGATGTATTAATGGTTGATGTAATTAGGTTATGATTGTGTTTTTTATTATTGTCATAAAATATAAATTATTGGATTGTTTTATGGATATATTATTTTAGACAGACTTAACGGTAAACTGTCAGAGATATTTTAAATGTTTGCATCACATTATTTCAAGCTTTTTATTGTAGTAACTGAAATTCAAATAATAAATAATTGTATAACCAATTTATTTATAAAAGTATTTTTAAATGTAAACAATTCTTTAGCTTTATAGAATTTTGCATTCCTGATATGGACGTTAGTAAACAATCTATAATTTTAACTTTAAATTTTATTCAAAACAATTTTTCATCCTTATTAAAATATATATATTGTTTCTTTGTACAAAATATATTTATTTTTAAAAAATGTAATTGATATTGACTTTTCCATCTAAATCTATAATTATGGAATAGGAAAATCTTTATTACGTACCGGAAACATGTGATATTATTGCATCATCTTTACAATCATTTAAATCAATGATTTATAAGTGACGTGAGTCACTGATGTCGTATATTTCTTAGAAAATAATTTCAGGAGCGCGCTATAGTAGTAGTTTGTTTGAAATTTGACGAATTAGGTGATAAGATTATTAAATGACTAATTCATAATTTTAATTTAAAAACTTAAAAATATTCACCCATTCAGTTGGAAAGAGAAATAATGTATACTTACATAAATTAAAACGTTGAAAAACTTTTTAAACCAACACTTTTAATTTATTAATTTATAATAAATCTTTTTTTATTTATAGCACTCTAGCTATATAGACAACGTGTATCGAGAAGCACGTGTATTATTATATAGCAACACTTTAAATTGCTATGACTACAATAGTTTCAGAATGTCGTACGATTTCATTCATCTACTACGACTTAAATCGTCCATTGATCTATCTTTCTACGTCACAGCGCCGACGGTCTACTATTTCCGCTGTTAAGACGCGTACACATCGCTGAATATATAAAAAAAATTATAAGACTCGTCAATGTAAAAAAAAATTGAGAAAGAATGAGATGAAATATGTGAAATCACACATACTCATACGACACTAGCCAAAATATCATAAAAATAAAAGAAACTGTCAGTGTAGTGTCTTCACTTATATATTTTATACAATGTGAAGTTATTAGCAATAAACATCAAACTTCACTATATAATTAACGTTACCAGGCGCGAAATTCAAAATGAAATAATACATTTCAACAAAAAGGAATATTTAACTATAGAGAATGAGTGATAGCAAATAATGGGAACAGATAATGAAAATATTTTTTTTTTATTGAAGTGGTTATCAAAAGGTACCTACTTCTCTGTTATTATTATTATGTTCCTCCTTTTTGAATCACAAATAGCTTATTTTTAATCTCACCTTTAAAAATTTTATTTAGTCTGGAATCCATGAGCAATCTAATGTAGATTTATATCACTTTAAAGTAACCTTTTCCAGGTTCGTAGGACCTTATAATAAGCTATTTTTGGATGTTACGTGCCACATTTATTTACAAGTACATTAGAACACTTTTTTATTTTCTCTAACTAGAGTGCTCTGATATTTTTAAATTAAGTTATTCTAAAATTGTATTAAAAATCTGTAGCAATATTAGGGGCATTATCAATATGAACGGAGCCTTACTCAATGGATGTCGCATTGTAATCAAATTTTTGTACACGATAAATGACACGTGGTATGATAGACCCTAGCTACTTGAAGAATATGATATGTAATTACAACTCCATTTAACGACCCTTATTTACGACTGACTTATGACATTAATAATAATATACTAATATTAATAAGAGTCATAAACTCGGATAGCTACTTGGAATAAACGATACCTTTTTATGGGTGATTTAAAAACCAGTTTAGATGGAAAAGTACCTTGAAATCTGCAGTCAGTGTGATGTTTAAGATAGATCGGAGATTTGAAAGATGTTACGCTCTTGAAGGCTCCATGTTTCGATTGAACGCCAAGATAGCTCAAGGAACCCGGGAACTATTTAGGGAAGTTTTTATAACGAGAGAAGATGACTTAGTTATTTAATAAGCATATTTGGTTCCCTAAATTAGTCACAAAATTAAGGATCATAATTTAGCAAAGGCTCATTTAGCAAAGTTATAGCTGTTTAAACTAAATTATGACCGGTAGAGAAACGTCGTTTCGATAATAGGAGGCAGGAATTAGTACACTTACTTGAGATTAATGCTACTTTGAAAATGACATTTAGAGATGGTATGGTCTAAGAAGTAACTTTTCATGTTCCGATGATAAAGTATTGGTAATTTTTAAAGTAAGTAATACACATATTGGCCCACTTGAGAGTCAGCCTTATACAGATTTAAACTCTTTAAAACAAATTTTAAAGTTTGCGATATTGGTAGAGAAATTTCCTTTAATTGCTGCTGGCACGAACATGCCAATTGTATTCAATTGTAGAAGAGATGACTATATAATAAAAAAATGAAAAGACTATTAGTAGTAGGCAAAACTTGTTCATTCATGTTTCGACAAGATATAAAATACGTAATATTGTGTCCAAAATGCGACACGTGGGCAAACATATGCCGTGATTAGGGCTGGCAGTATTTAGTTTTATCATACACATGATAAACAAAATATCAAATACAGTATTTTTATTTGTGTAATATAAAATATAAACCTAAAAAAAATATTATTTACGTTTCATTCAGCTAAGACTTCGAAGAATGTGAAAAGGTAAGTTAATAAATAAATTTATTTATTTATCTTAAGATACACAGCTTCTTATCATACTTTCTAGTTTTAAAATCATTACTATCCATGTTTGATTAAAATACTAAGTAACCGATATGAAAGTTAGATTAGACAAATATCTATTTCTTTTTCCTACGTTTTAGACTTTCTTTCTCTTACCTTTAAACAGAAAACTCGTCTTTCGTCTAACCAAAAAGGCCATATATATTGTTACTGGCAACCAATGATATTATATTAAATAGATTTGTTATAAACGCAAAATTTTGAAGACGCAAAAATATCCTAATTAGGACGTCTTACGTTTAGTTTGGTTTTATCATATATCTCTTTTCTATCGTTCTGAATTGTATGTATGTGTGCTGCCGCTGCTGTGCGGAACGCTTTTTTCGGTTGATTTGTAAGTGTACTTGTGTTGTACATGTCTATGAACTATAATGTCATTGCTGGCAACCCTACGTATGCGCACGCGCACGTTATCTAGGTTATTCAGAATATGATTACTTTGTCATTTATTTTATTGGCTACAGCAAGAGAGTTCGTAAAATTTCTTCGAATCAAACATATGCTTATTAAGTTTATATTAGGTTATTAGTTAGGTTTTTTTTTAAGTTTATTTTGCTTATACTCGAATCTAAATTGGAACGGTGACAAGCTTACTAGGCGGTTTTGTTATTCATTCAAGTAAGATAATTATAGTATCATATGTATGTATGTACGATTTTATGTTTGTATTTATAATAAGTTTATATACTTTACAATATGTTATCGTACCAGTTGTATATCGCCCTCAGATTTACTTTTGTTGTTTTTCTCCATATAATGGGTTGCCTGGAAGAGATCACTCGTAAGTGATAAGGCCGCCCGTTACAAATACTGTATCCAATTAAATGATAATATTGTATATTGTAACAAAGTCTGAATGAATAAATAAGATATTTTATATTGTTTTCATCATTATTAACGTAGAGTTTGTCCTAAAGGAAACAAGGAAAGGCATGTGACCAATAATTTGAAAAATGATTTCCGAATCACACATAATATAAGTTATACTTTGTCTTGATGAGACTATGTTTTATATTTCAGTAGAAAAACTTGTAAAGTAACTGTTTCGTTGCTTAAATATAACTCTGAAAAAGCAACTTCAATTTATGAACTAATTTCTTTTATAATATGACCGACAGAAAGAAAGAGAGGGAAATAAAAAATAAGGGAGATAGAAGAAGCATCTCATGGTAAGCTAAAGAAGAATGAAGAAAAAAGAAATCTATAATAATCATCTATACTGATATTATAAAGAGAAAAGATTTGTATTTTTCTATGTAACGAAGAAACACAAAAAGTACTAGACCGATCTTAATAATTATTTTTTCATTAGAAAGTTATAATATCACTGAGTAATATAGGCAATAATATGAACTATATATGGACAAGCTGCTTGTTTGGAATGTCATAAAATTATTAAAGCGAGAAATGGGGAAGGATCTCTAAAGAGATTAATTTAAATTTAAAAGAGATTACACTTAACGCTATTTGTAACAATGTTATACAAACTGTATGAATAATCCATTAGGACATTTTTGTTATTAGACAAAATATAATAAAAAAATCCCATTAAATTAATCACCCACTGTGTTGCGACACTCACTAATATTATACAGAATGAACTAGATAATTTCGGATTTCGATTGATCCCACTAAGGATTATAAGAAAAGTATTAAAAAATCTTATTTTTTTAGGAATACCCTTTTTAATCTATACAAGTTATGACACGTGGCTGCTTATGTGTTGAATTATATTTTTAAGAGAACTCCCATTTTTAATCTATTTACTACCACGTGTCAAAGTCAAAAGTATCTTTATTCAATAAGGCTACATTTAGTAACACTTGAATCGCCATGACAAAAATGTTTTTTAAGGTCGGCAACCCAATCCAGTGCTGTCAAGCTCTGCGAGTGTTGATGGGCAGCGATGACCACTTTCCATCAGGTGACTGTGTTATAAAAAAAATAACCGTTTTTGGAAAAAAAAATATTTTAACATCTAGATATGTTCTCTATAGCATGTTTTTAGTTTAGCTAATTAAGTCCTTACTTAAGACGGAAAGTCACTTTAGAAGAGACTCGAAAAATTAATCGACGTACAAAGTACTTAAATTTTTACCTATTTACCGTACCTTATACCTCTTATACCTTTTTACCGTATCTTATACTTCTTAAACCTTTTTACCGTAGAACAATAAAGCTGCGATCGGCAGATTTTTATAAGTTAGGTTTTTATTTTCCCCTTTTAATTTCAAGATCAGTGTTTTAAGGTAGTGTTGGAATTAAAATTAGGTCAATAGTTTAGACGCTATGATATAACATAAGTACAAACATATATACATAGAATTCCAAACTCATTATTTTAAGTGTTGTCTTGTCTGTACGGTAAAAAAATCTCCTGCCTCGAACATGTTTAAATGGTTGTAAAATGTTTTGTAATACCATGACGATTCAAAAGTGTTACTATATGTAGCCTAGTTGAATAAATATTTATGTTTGTATATCTATGAATAGTATATTTTATTTTTCAACAAGCGTATCCGGGCAAATGGCTAGTATTAAAAACAAAATTTCAAGCATTCTTAATTTGTTCTCATTTCTCATATTTACAATATTAAAATAAAAATATAATTGAGCACGCTCCAATTGAGAAAAACTCGAAACATAAGATGAATCTCAATAATTTGGGAATCTTTCTAGAACATTCGTAATAATTTATTTTA
>JADANM010005524.1:7064847-7083641 GCA_026213755.1 Eurema hecabe
TAAAATAAATTATTACGAATGTTCTAGAAAGATTCCCAAATTATTGAAATTCATCTTATGTTTCGAGTTTTCAAGTTTTTCTCAATTGGAGCGTGCTCAATTATATTTTAATTTTAATATTGTAAATATCGAAATGAGAACAAATTAAGAATGCTTGAAATTTTGTTTTTAATACTAGCCATTTGCCCGGATATGCTTTGAAAAATAAAATATACTATTCATAGATATATAAACATATATTTCTATTCAACTAGGCTATTTTAGTAACACTTTTGAATCGTCATGGTATTACAAAACATTTTACAACCATTTAAACATGTTCGAGGCAGGAGATTTTTTTACCGTACAGACAAGACAACACTTAAAATAATGAGTTTGGAATTCTATGTATATATGTTTGTACTTATGTTATATCATAGCGTCTAAACTACTGACCCAATTTTAATTCCAACACTATCTTAAAACACTGATCTTGAAATTAAAAGGGGAAATTAAAAACCTAACTTATAAAAATCTGTCGATCGCAGCTTTATTGTTCTACGGTAAAGAGGTATAAAACGTATAAGATACGGTAAAAAGGTATAAGAAGTATAAGATACGGTAAAAAGGTATAAAATATAAGTACTATGTACGTCGATTAATTTTTCGAGTCTCTTCTAAAGTGACTTTCAGTCTTAAGTAAGGAACTTAATTAGCTAAACTAAAAACATCCTATAGAGAACATAATATCTAGATGTTAAAATATTTTTTTTTCCATAAACGGTTAATTTTTTTATAACACAGTCACCTGATGGAAAGTGGTCATCGCTGCCCATCAACACTCGCAGAGCTTGACAGCACTGGATTGGGTTGCCGACCTTAAAAATCATTTTTGTAAAACCATGACGATTCAAAAGTGTTACTTAATGTAGCCTTATTGAATAAAGATACTTTTGACTTTGACACGTGGTAGTAAATAGATTACAAATGGGAGTTCTCATTTTAAAAAATATAAAAAAAATAATTAAACACATAAGCAGCCACGTGTCATAACTTGTATAGATTAAAAAGGGTATTCCTAAAAAAATAACTTTTTTTAATACTTTTCTTATAATCCTTAGTGGGATCAATCGAAATCCGAAATTATCTAGTTCATTCTGTATAATATTAGTGAGTGTCGCAACACAGTGGGTGATTAATTTAATGGGATTTTTTTTATTTTACTTTGTCTAATAACAAAAATGTCCTAATATTATTCATACAGTTTGTATATCATTGTTACAAATGTCGTTAAGTTACAATTTCTCTTTAGAGACCCTTCCCAATTTCCCACTTTAATTAAAGCCATCTTGTTAGAGATGTAAATGTCATGCAGTAGCTATATAACATTCTAAACTAGCGGCCCGTCCTGGCCTCGGGTAGATATAGTACATAATATTGCCTATATTAATCAGTGATATTATAACTTTCTAATGAAAAAACATTTTTAAGATCGGTCTAGTACTTTTTGTGTTTCTTCGTTACATATAAAAATACAAATCTCTCTATCTAATCTATGATATTATTATAGATGATTATTATAGATTTCTTTTTCTTCATTCTTCTTTAGCTTACCATGAGATGCTTCTTTTATCTCCCTTATTTTTTATTTCCCTCTCTTTCTTTCTGTCGGTCATATTATAAAAGAAATTTGTTCATAAATTGAAGTTGCTATTTCAGAGTTATATCTCATAATTTAAAATGTTTAAGTTTTTTTTTTATTCTATAAAGTGGTAAGACTAGCTGGACGCCCTCCTGATGGTAAGAGAAACGCCAGCCCATAACCAATGTTGTGCTACCCAGAACTTTGCTCCGGGCAGGGGTGCACTACATTGACGCTCCCCACTCTGAGTCATAAGATGTTAAGACTCATTAGCCCAGTAATGTGGCTGGCTACGGTGTCCTTCAGACCGGAGCAGTGACATTCTACATTACTGTTCAGGCGGTAGAATGTCTGGCACTGTTGGGGTACCCACCCAGTCGGTCTCCTGCGAAAGAGACCTACCCCCGGTAAAGTTATATAGATACCAAACCAATTAAGCAACGAAGCAGTCACTTTGCAAGTTTTTCTACTGAAATATCAACACAGTCCCATCAAGACAAAGTATAACTTATATTATGTGTGATTCGGAAATCATTTTTCGTGCCTATATTATTAATTAATAGCTCAAATTATTGGCCATATACCTTTCTACGTTAATAATGATGATAACATATCTTTTTTATTTATTTTCACAGTTTGTACAACATTAAGATTTCATTGGATACAACATTTGTAACGGGCGGCCTTATCACTTACGAGTGATCTCTTCCAGGCAACCCATTATAAGGAGAAAAAGAACATAGGTAAATCTGAGGGCGATATACAACTGGCACGATAACATATTGTAAAGTATATAAACTTATTATAAATACAAACATAAAATCGTACATACATACATATGGTACTTTAAGTATCTTACTTGAATGAATAACAAAACCGCCTAGTAAGCTTGTCACCGTTCCAATTTATATTCGGCTATAAGCAAAATTAAACTTAAAAAAAAACCTAACTAATAACCTAATATAAACCTTATAAGCATACGTTAAATTCGAAGAAATTTTACGAACTCTCTTGCTGTAACCAATAAAATAAATGACAAAGTAATCATATTCTGAATAACCTAGATAACGTGCGCGTGCGCATACACAGGGTTGCCAGCAATGAAATTATAGTTAATAGACACACACAAGTACACTAACAAATCAGCCGAAAAAAGTGTTCCGCACAGCAGCGGCAGCACACATACATACAATTCAGAACGATAGAAAAGAGATATATGATAAAACCAAACTGAAGGTAAGACGTTCTAATTAGGATATTTTTGCGTCTTCAGAATTTTGCGCTTATAACAAATCTATTTAATATATTATCATTGGTTGCCAGTAACAATATATATGACCTTTTTGGTTATATAGAAAGAGAGACGAGAGTTTTCTATTTAAAGGTTAGAGAAAGAAAGTCTAAAACGTAGGAAAAAGAAATAGATATTTGTCTAATCTAACTTTCATATCGATTACTTAGTATTTTAATCAAACATGGATAGTCATGCTTAATAAACTTGAAAATATAATAAGAAGCTGTGTATCTTAAGATAAATAAATAAATTCATTTATTATCTTGTTTTTTCACATTCTTCGAAGTCTTAGCTGAATGAAACGTAAATAATATTATTTTTAGGTTTATATTTTATATTACACAAATAAAAATACTGTATTTGATATTTTTTTTATCATGTGTATGATAAAACTAAATACTGTTAGCCCTAATCACGGCATATGTTTGCCCACGTGTCGCATTTTGGACACAATATCACGTATTTTATATCTTGTCTAAACATGAATGAACAAGTTTTGCCTACTACTAATAGTCTTTTCATTTTTTTATTATATAGTCATCTCTTCGTCTACATTTGAATATAATTGGCAAGTTCGTGCCAGCAGCATTTAAAGGAGATTTCTCTACTAATATCGCAAACTTTAAAATTTGTTTTAAAGAGTTTAAGTCTGTATATGGCTGACTCTAAAGTGGGCAATTATTAGTTACTTTAAAAATTACAGAAAGCTTTAACATCGGAACATGAAAAGTTACTTCTTAGACCAGACCATCTCTAAATGTCATTTTCAAAGTAGCATTAATCTCAAGTAAGTGTATTAATTCCTGCCTTCTATTATCGAAACGACGTTTCTCTACCGGTCATAATTCAGTTTAAACAGCTTTAACTTTGCTAAATTATGATCCTTAATTTTCTGACTAATTTAGGGAACCAAATATGCTTATTAGGGAACTAAGTCATCTTCTCTCGTTATAAAAACTTCCTTAAATAGTACCCGGGTTCCTTGAGCTGTCTTGGCGTTCAATCGAAACATGGTGCCTTCAAGAGCGTAACATCTTTCGAATCTCCGATCTACCTTAAATCATCACACTGACTGCAGTTTTCAAGGTACTTTTCCATCTAAACTGGTTTTTAAATCACCCATAAAAAGGTATCGTTTATTCCAAGTAGCTATCCGAGTTTATGACTCTTATTAATATTAGTATATTATTATTAATGTCAAAAGTCAGTCGTAAATAAGAGTCGTTAAATGGAGTTGTAATTACATATGATATTCTTCAAGTAGCTGGGGTCTATCATACCACGTGTCATTTATCGTGTTCAAAAATTTGATTACAATGCGACATCCATTGAGTAAGGCTCCGTTCATATTGATAATGCCCCTAATACAGATACAGATTTTTAATACAATTTTAGAATATCTTAATTTAAAAATATCAGAGCACTCTAGTTAGAGAAAATAAAAAGTGTTCTAATGTACTTATAATTAAATGTGGCACGTAACATCCAAAAGTAGCTTATTATAAGGTCCTACGAACCGGTAATAGATCACTATAAAGTGATAAATCTACAATAGGTTGCACTTAGATTGCAGACTAAATAAATTCTTTAAAGGATAGATTAAAAAATAAACTATTTGTGATTCAAAAATGAGGAATATAATAATAACAGAGAAGTACCTTTTGATAACCACTTCAATAAAAAAAAAATATTTTCATTATCTGTTCCCATTATTTGCTATCACTCATTTTCTATAGTTGAAAATTCCCTTTCATCTCATTCTTTCTCAATTTTTTTTTACATTGACGAGTCTTATAATTTTTTTTATATATTCAGCGATGTGTATGCGTCTTAACAGCGGAAATAGTAGACCGTCGGCGCTGTGACGTAGAAAGATAGATCAATGGACGATTTAAGTCGTAGTAGATGAATGAAATCGTACGACATTCTGAAACTATTGTAGTCATAGCAATTTAAAGTGTTGCTATATAATAATAAACGTGCTTCACGATACACGTTGTTTATATAACTAGAGTGCTGCTATAAATAAAAAAAGATTTATTATAAATTAATAGTGTTGGTTTAAAAAGTTTTTCAACGTTTTAATTTATGTGAGTATACATTATTTTTCTTTCCAACTGAATGGGTGAATATTTTTTCAATAGTTTTAAATTAAACTTAAGAATTAGTCATTTAATAATCTTATCACCTAATTCGTAAAATTTCAAACAAACTCTACTGAAGCGCGCTCCTGAAATTATTTTCTAAGAAATATACGACATCAGTGACTCACGTCAATTCTAAATCATTGATTTAAATGATTGTAAAGATGATGCAACAATATCACATGTTTCCGGTACGTAATAAAGATTTTCCTATTTAATCATAATTATGAAATTAGATGGAAAAAGTCAATACCAATTAAATTTTTTAAAAATAAATATATTTTGTACAAAGAAACAATATATTTTTCAATTACGATGAAAAAATTGTTTTGAATAAAAATAAAAGTTAAAATTATAGATTTTTTATTAACGTCCATATCAGGAATGCAAAATTCTATAAAGCTAAAGAATCGTTTACATTTAAAAATACTTTTATAAATAAATTGGTTATACAATTATTTATTATTTGAATTTCAGTTACTACAATAAAAAGCTTGAAATAATGTGATGCAAACATTTAAAATATCTCTGACAGTTTACCGTTAAGTCTGTCTAAAATAATATATCCATAAAACAATCCAATAATTTATATTTTATGACAATAATAAAAAACACAATCATAACCTAATTACATCAACCATTAATACATCTCAATTATAACATACTAACATTTTCTGAACAATAAAAAAACTACACAAATCTTATTTATGTATAGTTATTTATACGATGACATTTCAAATTTAACTTGCCATATAATAACACATGGTAAAATAAAAAAAAATAATAAAAAATCTCAAAAGAAAATTCACCCAGTGTGATCCTCCAGATCTGCGTATAAAAAGGGTTGATTCTGTGAACGTTGTGTATTCACTAAGGAACCATTTAAGAGTTCGCTTGTGTTAGGTAAGCTATCTTAATCCAAGCTACATATAGATTAAGTTTAGAATCCAGATTAACGATTAGGCTATCTGAAAACCCCGGATTTTTGAATTGAAAGTAAGTTTTTTATTTTTAAATTAATATGTTTATTTAATTTTTTTATCGCGAAGTTTTTTTTTACTTTTGAATTATCTGTTAAAGTGATTCTTAATTCAAGACTAAAATGTTGTGTTAAAAACCGTTCAATAAGAAAATTAAAAAAACAAAACATACTTTAAGCAATGTAATTTTACTTAAAATTTTTTATAGTCACAGATTATATAACTACTTTTATATATCATAAACAGGATAAAAATTATGTCCATATGTTATTGTGGTACTTATGTACCCTTGATAAATTTCAAAGTCAATGTCAAAGTCAAAAATATTCCGTTAAAAAAAAATGATCACAGACCACGTCAAAAATACAATTTAATAAAAAACAAAATCGTCTTTATCAAATACTAACTACAACACTTTCACTTTAGAAAATCTAAATACAGTAATATTTTAATAAAATGTAGACCAGAAACTTTTAATTAATTAAAACCTTATTCATTTTTAACGTATAAATATACCTCGGGAATACCAATAATTAAATTCCATGTCTTTTATATTTTTTGATTAATATTCAGTCTATGACTATAATATGTATATTCTTTTTTTTATGCAATTTCTGAATTTGAGTATGTATCTCATCATCTTGTTCTATTGGGAGAAGCCACTGGCTCCTGAAATATAGTTTAAGACTAGCTAGGGAGCCTATGGGTATTATATGTATTTAATCTTACTCAAATAAAAAAGTATTTTTTTTTCTATCTTTAAAATAGTTTTAATACAATTTAGAAGAAATTTTAATCGTGACAAATTTTTCTCTTTATAATAAATTAAACAATATGTATAGATATTCCATAGTTTTTCCGCGACAGAGTTACGAAAATCTTAATAATCCTATGAAACGAATGCCACGCCATGTGTGATTTTTTTGAAATATTTTTAAGATAGTTTAGATTAATAAAACTATTGCTTTATATGTTTTACGCAAATTTTCAATGTTTCAAGGAAATCAATCTATCAACGTAAATAGTAATACCGTTACTAAAGCGGTTTTTACGTAAAATTCAATTACGTAAAATTAAAGGTAATTAAAAATTTTTATTTCCTCGAATATAGTTTAAGAATAATATAAAAAAATCTATCATACTTATTGTGCAAATGTTAATATTTTTTACTTAAAAAAACATGTGTGATCCTAAAAATTCCAGTGACAATCTCTTTAAGAATGCAATAAATTTTGTCTTGAGGGAAAAACCCGTTGATTCATAAATTCTCACTAGTTTATCTTTAATTAACGTATTTAACACTATCACATGATATAAAAAGTCGATTTCTGTCTGTCCCTATGTAGGCTTTAATCGCTTAAATTACGCAACCGATATTCATACGGTTTTTATCAGATAGAGTGATTCAAGAAGACGCTTTATATAATATATTATAATACATGCGTGCAAAGCCGGGTCTTGTCGGTAGTTAAACTATAAACGAATATAATGAAGATGACATTGTATAGTTTATATATACTATTGTATTTTTTTTATTAAAAGAGCAACTATCAGAGTCTCTTGTCCGTTCTTCACTGTAGAAACTGCCTTCCGAACCGAGGGTAAATGTTTTGTAATACCATGACGATTTAAAAAGTGTTACTATATGTAGCCTAGTTAAATATAGTAACAGTTTAATTATCTATGTATTATTAAACCATATTATGTTTTCCCTATAAACAATTTGTATACATCAAACTGTATTTAAATGATAGTTAAACTATGATCTTGTGACATATAGTAATAAAAAGGTGTAAGGAAATAATACCTGTACCCACGAACTAATAATTATAACTAATACATATTATTATATGCAGGATTAATTTTTGAATTTAAAGTCTATTATGAAAGCAAAAGTACAAAGTGTGTAGATAGATGTAGGGTAAAAAAAGCAACTGAATTGAATAATTAAATTATTACAATCATGCATCGCAACTAAAATCTTAAAATATATTTTTTAGTTTAAATTACAATTATATTTTGATTAGTCTAAAATACTGAAAATTACATTGTTACAGGTTTTACATCAGTGCCATCTCACGTCGACTAAAATGATTAATTTAGTTTCGCTACTCGTCGCTGCGGCGCTAGTGTCGCTGCAATGTTCATTTGAAGCCAGCGCAGCGATTGAGCATCCCAAAATTGTTAGCAATATTGAATCTAATGGTAAGTATTCATTAATTATTGAATTACTAGCTGCTGCCCGCGACTCCGTCCGCGTGGACTTTCAAAAAAACTTTAACCCTCCTTCCCCCCCTTTTAACCCTTTTTTCCAGTTTAAAAGTAGCCTATGTACTTTCACAGGCTCTAGACCATGTGTGTGCCAAATTTCGTGCTAATCAGTTCAAGTAGTTTTAGCGTGATGGAAAGACAGACAGTAACTTTCGCATTTAAAATATTAGTATTGATTTCTTTGATATGTGGTTGAATATTGTGTACCTATCCTATATACGACAAATTTATTCCTACTAATTATATCAAGCATATCTTTAACATATCATTATAAACTTTAAAGATATAGTACATATATATGTACAAAAATGCATTTATGTATGTGGGTTACAGTTTTGTCCAGGACAAAATATCTCAATTGTAAATCAGTAATACGATTTCCTGTGAATATCATGAATATCGGATATAAATGGAAATTCAAAAAAGATATAATCCTAAATTAACATCGCAAAAATGACTAATAGTGGGTATTGTTTTTTGTCTGTCTGTATTGATAAGTCTGATCTGGATCAATTATTAAGATTATTGTCAGTTAACAGACTTAAATCGATTAACCATTTTTTTAATTTAAAAAAATAATATGAGATTACGCTCTTAAAATATTGACACATTCAAAATTACAAGTTTTAACACTGATACAATAAAATTTATAAGATAGTATGTATTTAACCAATAAATTCTTATTAAAAATTATTACGATTCCATCCACATTTCCTGAGACTAGAGAGACGCAGGCGTGCTTAAATTTAATTTGCGTATGAGTATTTGGCCGTAAGCTATCTTTCTTAATAAAAAACTTCGAAATTATCATATAAAAGTGCAAGTATAATAGGTATAGCTTTTTATTTAACTAGGCTACATATTATTATAGAAAAGTTTTGAAACGTCATGGTATTAAAAACCAATCATCAACCACCGGTTCGAAAGGCAGTTTTATACTGATAACCGAAAGAACATCTAATATTTGCTCTTTTAAAATAAAAAGGTGCAACACAATAATTTTTAACAAAATAAACCGACTTCAAACTAAAAAGTAAAAAATAAATATGCTTCCCACAAAGTTATAAACATTTTCATATAGTATATAGAAATGATTTAATAGTTATTTTATAATTTAGAAGTCCTCCTTTTTGAAGTCGGCTAAAAATTTCGGAATTGTACAGAATCCTAGACGTTTCGTTATACAGCAGCGGGTAGAATTACGGACACCTTCGCAGACTTCCTTACGGAGAACATCATCGTTTACCAATTATAGCACTAGATCGCATTATGCGGCATAAAGCCTTACATTGAATGTTTCAACGACATCTTTCTGCATTCATATATCGAGCACTCTCAAAAGTACTAAGTAGTGCTTTCGCTTGATACGTGCAATTACATGTGCAGTGACAGAAAATTAATAAACGTTTTCTCGTTTCTAATAGACATTGTTCGAAATGTCTATCTCTTACTAGAAACTTATAAACATACTAGCTGTGTCCCCGGGTAACTACGCGGGTAAAACCGCGTAGTTCCCGTACCCGGGGCAATACCGGGATGTAAGCTATCCTATCTTTTAAGTTGGATCAAACTGCACATGGTGTGCGAATTTTATTATAATCGGTTAAGTGGTTTAAGAGTCCATTGAGGACAAACATTGTGACACGAGATTTATATATATTAAGATGAAATGAGTATATTTTACACGCTACATAATTAAAGTGAGGATATTTGTAGGTCTATCAGTATAATGTGCACATCTGGTGTATATTTCTCGTTGGAGGATTTTGAAATTTAAATTTGCGAAAACTTGGACCGAATTTTACATAGATCCAAGTGCGTTTGACCTTTTCATTGAGTTTTAATGTTTCTCGACTGTATGTGAAATTGATTTTTGAGACATATCGGTTTTTTTGTATACAGTGTGTAACAAAACAAGTGTCCGATCCGAAAACCACTTACTATATACCTGTAGTAGGTCCTTATATTGCTATCGTTTTGAAAAAATAATATAATTAATTTTTCCAAAAAAAAACGAAGTAAACGAAGGTAAATTGCAAATCTTACATGGCAACACCGTCTCGCGTTCACGTGCTCTGTTATACGCTCAACGAGCCACACGAGGGTTGCCAAGGTTTGTGAATTTCCTTGAATTTGTGTAAAATTTTCAATAGAAACACATTGTTTGAAACTGTATTACATTGTTATTTTTAAATATAGATTTTCTATTTTATTTTATTCAAAAAGCTTTTTAGATAGAGAGAATTATCCTTCGGGGTCGGACACATGTTTTGTGACATACTGTATATATAGTTATAGTTACGAAACTAATGTGTTTTTGATTTATTTATTTACTAGTACTCAGCCCCTTTTTCGCACCGATATATTAAACTTGTGACGACCACTCCTCACCTAGTTTTAGCCGGTTAGAACTAGGTGTAGCAACTTACTCTAGGTTAAACCTAGTAGGAGCCGATTCTTTTCGGGTAAAACTAGGTCTATCCTCCATCTTGCCGACTACAACTAGGCTCAGCCATTCCCTGTTGGATAAAACTAGGTCTATCCGATATCATTTCGGCTAGAACTAGTTCCAGACTATCAAAGGTTGTACTTGAATGTACTTCGGGTATTAGAAGTAACATATACATTAAAAATAATATATTATATATTAAACATTAATATTTTCATTATAGAGCTCCCGGCACCCCGTCGTCACCTCAACAAATATTTGAGGATATCCAAACCACCTCCGGCTACCATTCATCATGAGGGAGGTTCTCTGGTCCTCACCTGCGAAGTCCAAGGGAAACCAGCACCAGTAGTATCTTGGCTGAAGAACGGCGTCCTTATTTCTGATGTGAGTAATATATTGTAATTTATTAATTAGATAAATTCTATTATTATTATTAATCTATACTAATACTAATATATAAAGCTGAAGATTTTGTTTGTTTGAACGCGCTAATCTCAGGAACTACTGGTTCAAATTGAAAAATTATTTTTTTATTGAATAGACAATTTATCGAGGAAAGCTTTAGGCTACATAACATCACGCTGCGACTAATAGGAGCGAAGAAATAATGGAAAAACAAATCAAGGACGAAGTTGCGAGCAATAGCTAGTCCATATTAATATTATGAATGTGAAAATATCTGTCCACAATTACTGAACCGATTGTATTGAAATTTGTTACACATATAGTCACTGCGAAAGAACATTTATGCTACTTCTTAACTGGAAATTAGGGGAAAGAAATAAATAAAATAGAAAAACACTATGACTATACCTATTACGTAATACTGGATACATTACTCGCATTTTTCAGTTTAAACTTGAGAAGGGTACCAGAAAGGGTAAAAAGGGATTACTTGGAGACTTTACTATCTGTATGTCCATCTGTTTCTACGTGTATCTATCACTTAGCTGTACCTTTCTTTTGATACAAAAACACGATACATTTTTCTTTCTTTCATGGTCAGAATTTAATTTTTCCACTTCCGTCATAAAAACTAAAGAAATATATCGAAAAATTTATTAAAATGATCAAATAAACATCGGTTTTTATTTTCTTTCGCAGTGGTAGCGATACTGCTTTCTGCGCGAAGGGTTCGATCCCCACACCGGACAAATATATTTGTAATTTAAATTTGTATTTTTCTGGGGTCTGGTTATTGCTATGTATTGTATGTATGTATTTACAAAAGAAAAGTATGTATATGTAATGTATTTTATTCCGTTATCTAGTTGCCATAATACAAGCTTCTGCTTAGCTTGGAACTAGATGGCGCTGTGTATGATGTGATGATGAAATGTCCTGAAAATATTTATTATTTATTATTTACAGTTTGAAGAGGACTCCAACGAGATATTCTCCGTGGAACCCAATAGCATTGGCGACTTGACCACCAAATTGGTGGTACCATCCCCACAGAACGGTGATGTGTTCACTTGCGTCGCGAATTCGGGTGCCAATGAGAAAATGGCGTCTTCCACAGTCTATACTAATAAAGGTAAGAAATATCTTAAAAAAGAAAAGCTTTTAAAATAATTAACTTCTACTAATACGCCGAGTTCTGCTCGCGCTTATGATATTTTTTCCGAGACTTGTATATATACAAATTGTCGACATTGAACAATTAAGGCCTAACGGTCAGTCAGTTAGTCGACTGGTCGAGATTCCTTCCTTTGGTTAAAGGACGTTTAATATCCTTAAATTAAGTTAAACTGCGACTATATAATTACTAAAACTAAAAAATTAATACGAAAGCTTTCTTTCATTAAAAACGATCAGTAGTTTAGGAGTTACGCACCAAAAATAAATAAGACTTTTATTTAAATTAACTGTATTAGGCTAAAAATAAGTATACAATAATGTAGTCAAAGTCATCAATAATTCAAAGTGAAACATATATTTATTCAACTAGGCTACATATAGTAACACTTGAATCGTCATAGTATTTTGCCCCTGACGAAAAATAAATAAAAACTATGCTCAGTGTATGTGCTAAGCTTTTACTGCAGGATCTTTTGAAATACATTTTGTAGTTTGATTTTGGCTTTGGTTGTATCTAATATATTTTCTTTCTTTTCTTTATTTGAGGTTTCGGAATAAAAAATGTTTAACTTTGTTTTCACCGGGGGTAGGTTAGGTTAGGTTAGGTTAGTGCCACATTCTACCGCCTGAGCAGTGATATGCAAATGTGACTGTGCTCCGGTCTGAAGGGCACTGTAGCCGGCGTGATTACTGGGCCAATGAGTCTTAACATCTTGTGACTCAAAGTGGGGAGCGTCGGTGTAGTGCACCTCTGTCCGGAGTAGCTTTAGCAAACTTCCGGGTAGCACTGCACTGGTTATGGGCTGGCGTTTCTCTTAACATCAGGAGTACGTCCAGCTCATCTCCCTACTTCATCGCATAAAAAAAAAAACTTTGATTTTACTATATTTTCTTTCCTATCTTTATTTGGCGTTTTGTAATAAATAATGTTTAACATTGACATTCTTCCTATATTTATGCCGGAGTAGTCAAGCGCTGTTTAATTTTAAATAAAACTCAAATACGTCATGACTGGTCGCCAAACAAATCTGAAAATAAGTATTTTAACTCTTTCTTTTCTTCTTTCTTGAGTGGTTGCCTGGAAGAGGTCACTGAGTAGTAATAAGGCTGCCAGTTACCATTAATTTTTTACTGTGTTAAATATCTGTACCTAATGTTTTAACGTAGTGTAATAAATAAACACATAAATAAAATCTGTCTAAATTCCTAGACTTGAGGATTACTTACATTTGATCTGCGTGTTAAGATTGATCATTAGACTTTAAGAACAAATAATATTTAATGTTGACTTTGACTTCACTTTTCCAGCATCACCAAACATGCTAGCTTCTCTCCTGGGTCTCCCCCCGCAACCGATGATCACAGCCTACTACGATAGCATTCTCCAAGTAATGGGTTCGTCTGTTACCCTGCCTTGTAGAACCTACAGTACTACTGAGTCGCAATTGATGTGGTTGGTCAATGATTCACCGTTGTTCGATACTCAGAGAATCAAGGTATTGTTACATCTATGTAGCTAAAGACTTTGCTTGTTTGTTTGAATGCATTTATTTTATTTTTAAGGTCAGCCAGAAATTGTTTATAATATACACCCAAAAAAAACTAATACATTAATATTAATACAAGATTGTTTCTCCTTATCTCAGGAACTACTGGTTCGAATTTAAATTTATTTTTGCGCTAAATAGTCCATTTATCAATAAAGGCCTTTCTCTACATAACATCACGTTGCGACTAATAGGAGCGTTTCGGGAAAATCTTAATATATTTAAATCTCGTGTCACAATGTTTGTCCTCAATGGACTCCTAAACCGCTTAACCGCGACATGGTGTGCGAATTTTATTATATTATATTATAACATGTGCAGTTGGATCCAATTTGAGAGATAGGATAGCTTACATTCCGGTATATCCCCGGGGACGGGAACTACGCAGGTAAAACCGCGGGACACAGCTAGTTATTTATAATTGTTGATTTGAGACTGCGTAAATAGTTTAAGATTCCCGAAATTATTTCAGAATTATTCTTCTTTAAATGATCTACTAAAACTCGATAAACTGGATTAACGTATCATAATTTTTATCACATTATTGGTACGGATACTTAAAATGGGCAATAATTACCTATATAAAACACAGTACCAAAATATATAAAAAAAGGATATTGCACCAAGCTAGTTTCTTTATTCATAACAAGCGCTATATTATACATGTACTACATGTAAACCTTCCTCTTGAATCAGTCTATCTATAAAAAAAACCCGTATGAGAATCCGTTGCGTAGTTTAAACATTTAAGCATACATATTATGGATATATGGACAGAGAAAACTTTATTATATACTATGTAGTGTAAAGTATTTTAATTATTTCCAGGTTCTGCCATCGGGTGATCTGCATATAACCGGGCTAGCCTGGGAGGATATGGGAGGATATACTTGTATCGTTAAGAATATGTACGGCGAAGATACCATGACCACGTTTCTCTACCCATTCTTGCCTTAGGTAAGTCTAGAAAGAAAGAAAAAAGAAACATTAAACTGGAGTACATACAAAAAACAATACATAAGACACTTAATATTAAACTGGACGACTCTATTAGTCGGTATAAAGTAAAAAAAGTAACAAAAGTCAACCTTATCTTATAATACAAAATTCTACAATATCTATTTATTTATTACTTAAAATTTGTTACTCATTTTTAATTACTGTGATGGTGGCCTTATCACTCAAAGTGATATATGCCAATTAACGTAAGAAAGAAAAAAAAATGAAAAATGAAAAAGACATATGGATGAAATTTAAACCCAACTTTTTAATCTATTCTAGTCTATACTAATTATACTAATATTATAAAGAAGTAAAGTTTGTGTGTTTGTTATAATTGTACAGGAGTAATCTCGGGATCTACAGAACCGATTTTAAAAATTCTTTCACCAATAGAAAGCCACATTATTGCTGAGTGTCATAGGCTATATTATACAAAAACCGAAAAATAAAAAGGCTTTTACGTGGTAGGCCGTTTTGCAAAGTGAATATATTTTTGAGTTCTAGAGAAAATTTGTGGAGCTTGAAAATGCCTACAAAAGTCAACGACAGCATATGTTTAACTTAAATATTTAAATAAAAAAGGATTATTAATATTATGCCCAACGAATTGGACACGGGTCAACTAGTGTTTTTTTTTTTTTTTTTTTTTTATATAATAGGGGGCAAACGAACTGGCGCGTCACCTGATGGAAAGTGATCAGCGCCGCCCATGAGCACTCGTGATGTCACGAGTGTGTTGCCGGCCTCTTAAGGATAGGTACGCTCTTTTTTTGAAGGTCCCCAAGTCGTATTTGTTCGGGAACACTGCATGAGGAAGCTGATTCCACAAGATGGTCGTGCGTGGCAAAAAGTTCCTGCGAAAACGCACTGTACTTGACTGCCAGCTGTCAAGGTGGTGAGGATGGTATTGTAACCTGTGGCGTGCAGTGCGGTGGTGGAAATCAGCGGCAGGTATCAAACCGAACAACTCCTCTGAGCACTCCCCATGATAGATGCGGTAGAAAACGCTTAAAGACGCGACATCTCTTCGCAGTGCCAGGGAATCAAGCCGATCAGTAAGGTCGGTACTGTCAATCATCCGAGACGCTCGATGTTGAAGGCGGTCAAATGGAAGGAGCTGGTACTGAGGGGCTCCGGCCCAGAGATGGCAGCAGTATTCCATGTGTGGCCTCACTTGCGCTTTGTAAAGCATGAGGCGATGTTTGGGCGAGAAATACTGTTTCGCTCTCTGGAGCACGCCGAGCTTTTGTGAGGCCAGCTTGGCCTTACCTTCCAAATGACCTCGAAATTGAACATCGCTCGAGATGATGACGCCCAAAATACCGATACTGGCTGTGGTACCAAGGGGAGTATTCTCAAACCGAGGGGATACGACAAAGGGTGTTTTCTTCGCGGTAAACGCGCAGACCTGTGTCTTCTTGGGGCTAAATTCGACTAAATTAGTCCGACCCCAAGTCGAGACATTATCAAGCAAGAGCTCGATTTGAGACACAAGTTCGTTCCGACTCTCAGCGACGTGATCCCGGGAAAGAGTGCGTCGGCCGGTATATAATGCATCACCAGTACTGTCATCTGCATAGCAATGAATACTGCCAAATTGCAGGATGTCATTGATATGCAGAAGGAACAGAGTGGGAGACAAGACGCAGCCTTGAGGGACACCAGCGTTCACGGGTTTGGAATCAGAGCAAAATCCGTCGACAACGATCTTAATGCATCGCTCCGCAAGAAAACTGGTTACCCACTGGCACAATTTCGCGGGAAGCCCGTAGGAAGGAAGCTTCGAGAGAAGCGCTTTGTGCCAAACTCGATCGAAGGCTTTCGCTATGTCCAAGCTTACGGCTAAAGCCTCACCCTTACTCTCAACAGCAGCAGCCCATTTATGAGTTAAGTAAACTAAAAGATCACCAGCCGATCGACCGTGACGAAAGCCATATTGGCGGTCACTTATCAGCTGGTGATCTTCAAGATACCCAAGGAGCTGGCGGTTGATAACCGACTCCATTACTTTAGAGAGCAAGGAGGTGATGGCAATAGGTCTATAATTGGACGGATCTGAGCGATCACCCTTTTTAGGGATCGGGTGGACAAGAGCTGTCTTCCAAGATTTCGGGACAACGCCTGTGAAGTAGGAGAGCCGGAAAAGTCGCGTAAGAACCGGTGCCAACTCCGGAGCACATGTCCTCAGCACAAGAGGAGGAATACCGTCGGGGCCACTGGACTTATGAATGTCTAAGGAGAACAAAGCTTTACGTACAGTGCGCTGGGTAAAGCTGATTTCGGGCATAAAGCTCTCAGACCGCGAGATGGTAGGCGGTATGTTGTCCTTATCATCCAAGGTCGAGTTGGCGGCAAACAGAGAGCCAAGAAGGTCGGCTTTTTCCTTTGCCGTGTGGGCCAACGAGTCATTCTCCATGCGCAAGGATGGAAGAGATGGCTTACAGAAATTCCCCTGCACTGACTTAGCGAGTGCCCAAAAGGTACGAGTTCCGGAAGGAAGACGGGCAAGTTTTTCGCCAAGCCTAGCAATGTACTCAGATTTCGCCTTAGCAATTACTCTTTTGAAGGACCTGGAGGCGAAGTTGTATTCTTTCTTAAGGATACTTGTGTTTGGACTCTTGGATGCAACCGCGCTGGCCCAGGTTCGATAACAATCTTGCTTTCGGCGAGACGCCAGTCTGCAGGACTGATCAAACCAGGGCTGGGACTTGCCACCGATAGGTACCACAGAGCTAGGGATAAATAATTCCATGCCCTGAAGCACGACGTCGGCGACTGAGTCGGCGCAAGCATCAAGGTCATCCATCGCGAAACAAACTCCGTTCCATGGGTAGGATGCAAAGAAAGACCGCATCCCGTCCCAATCTGCTGACCTGTAGTGCCACACACGACGGCTGCCAGCATAGCGCGGCTTTTGGGTGAGTGTTACCGGCACTGAGCTCCGAACTAGGCAATGATCGGAAGAGCCGATGGGAGCATCGACGTTCACCTCGTAGCCATCCGGATGGGAGGTCAGCAGAAGGTCCAACAGTGAAGGATGATGGTCTTCCACGTCAGGAACCCTCGTAGGCGAGGAAACCAACTGTGTCAAACCATAGGCAAGAGCGAAATCGTGAACAGACCTCCCTGCGTGATCGGTTGTACGTGATCCAAGCCATTCGGCGTGATGAGCGTTAAAATCGCCAAGAATGACGATTTCAGTGGAGGGAATCTGTTCGAGTACGTAATCTGTAGCCAACTGTATGTGCTCAACGAGTCGGTCAGTTTCGGTGTTACCGCTATGGGACCTATAGAGACACGCATAGACGCGGGGATGGTCATCGCAATCTACACGTATCCACATAGTGGATAGGTCCTGACCTTCAAGAACGTCCAGGCGACGAAAGCAAATATCTTCTCTGACATAGACGCATACCCCAGCGCGAGACAAGAAGTGATGCTTGCGAAGCCAGGATATCGTAGATATGAAATGTCGGAGGGTTTGGATATCTGCGTTTCAGTCAAAAAGAGCAAGGCCGGCCTAGCCGTTTCAAGATGTTGGTGAACGGCGTTTAAGTTGGAATGAAGCCCCCTAATATTTGAGAAATCTACAACTAAAGTAGTCGGGGCTGACGAGGACAGCCTTTTTCTTTTGCCTCGAACGAATTTGAGCGGAGTTTTGCCCCCCCCAGAATACACGGGGCAGCCTAAACTTTGCGGTTCAGGGAGGGATTCTCCGGTACATGTAGCGCCGGTACCCTCCTGGGGTAGTGATCTTTTTAACACCGCTGTCATTGTTTTGAATTTTGTTTTTAAGAGGGGGGTAGGGAATAAATGGTTTGAAAGGAATGAATACGGGAAAGGGTAAGGTTTAGGAAAGGAATAGGATACGGGCCTCCGGCACTCCCACTCATCGGACGAAA
>JADANM010005524.1:7106785-7155235 GCA_026213755.1 Eurema hecabe
TCAATAATTTGGGAATCTTTCTAGAACATTCGTAATAATTTATTTTAATCAAAAGCCTCGTGTATCTTGTAGTTCGGGTTTTAAATAAAACATGGTTTTGCCTATCGGCTAGTATGTAGGTTTGTTCATTAATATAACGGGAACTACTGTAGCAATACCGGGATATATGTATAAAAATTAATATGTTATCAACCTTTATACAAACGAAGTTTACACTTAATCGGTCCAGCCATTTTTGCGTGAAAGAATAACAAACATTTACAATATAAGTAGTCGTATTAGTAACATTATTTGTAAATCAAGACTGGTTAGACTAAATTGGCTGCAAATTGGCGGGGATGTAGCTTAGAACCAAGTGAAGGATATCGGATACTTTTTATCTAATCTCCCAAGGGTTTATTTGTAATATTAAAAATTACAACATCAGCCCAATTGTATAGGAAGACGCAACTCTTACCATCAGGAGTGCGTCCAGCTCGTCTCCTCTCTTCATATTATAAAAAAAAAACTGACAACTGAGTAACAAAATAGCTGCCAAATGTAACGTTCTCTATAGTTAAGTAGGTATGGTTGTAAATTATAAATAATATAGCTGTTGCCCGCGACTCCGTCCGCGTGCAGTGTCATTTAAACTTTGACCATCTTCCTCACTCAGTCATTTTTCCAGTTAAAAAGTAGCCCATGTTTTATCTGGTGCTCCAGACCATCTGCGTACCAAATTTCGTTCTAATAGGTAACGTAGTTTTAGTGTGATGAAAAGACAGACAGACAGAAAGAGTTACTTTCGCATTTATAATATTAATAGATTATTTAATATTTGTTTCTTTATTACTTAAAATAATTAATAATTAATGTAATGTATAGATATCAAGTATTTTGCCTCATAGGCAAAACATAGCTAAAAAGTATAGTATACACAATTATCTTAAAGATAAATTTTCCAAATTACTTTAAACTGTATAATTTGTTTGGAAGAAATACTTTTTATAATTTAAAAAGTCAAATTTTATTTAAGTTTGAAAAGAAATTTAGTACAATTGTAAGTTTTGAGTGTGGGGATCGAACTCATATCCCTTGATGCAGAAGACAGTTGTCACCATTACACCAGCGGTCGTCATTATAATTAAACCAATAATTATTAATTAACCTAATTAATCCTATTCAGAGGATAAAGTAATTGCTATAGAAAATTTAATTAAATTGTATTGAGCCCCACTGCTTTTGATAGCATCGCTGGCCGGGGTGCCAATGTAGGAACATTAATAACAATTGATATCTAATAGATATGCGGTATTTTTGATGAATTACGACATGGGGTGCTTCAAGAAGAGAGCGTATAGTACGCGTCACGAATCTTTAGCGCTGAACGAAACCTGCGCAGAAGTCAAAAATAAGGTATCGAGGTAGCGGCGCGGCGCGCGGGGCGCGTGATCGTCGGGTGCGCGAGCGTTGATTGGTTGTCCCAGTTGGTTGTCTTTCTCGCACCAATACGTCTATTACGAACGCGATTCTACTAATGCGCAGCTATTCTCGTCCAGCGCTAAACATAAATGGCGCGTACTATACATCTTTTTAAAGGGTCGGCCCCACTCCAGAGCTGTCAAGCTTCGCGAGTGTTGATGGGCGGCGATGACCACTTTCCATCAGGTTGCTCGCCTGCTCGTTTGCCCACTGTTATAAAAAAACGCGGTGCATTGAAAAGAAATTGAAATAGTTTTATATAGGTACAAATAACTACAAAAATATATGAACACAAATTAAAATTTAAAATCGTTGACGTTAAAAATTTCTGTCAATAAATGTTGTGTCATCTTAAGTGAAGACAATGCCTGAAACTTAAAAAAACTCGGTTTTCCAAACAGTAAAAACTACAACGAAATTTGTTCAGTATTTTAGCAGTAACAACATGTCTGTGCTTTAACAGTAGTTCAAAATATATTTCTGATCAAAACCCTGGTAGCAAAGATCCTTAAAATTTACAAAGGATTTTTAGGACTTGAGCTCTAATTTCTAGTTCAGTAATCTAGACTATATTTAGGTTCATTAGTATTCAGTTAGTGTTCCCGAATATGGAGCACTTAATTAGGATTTAACATTAAGTCTAGGTCTTGGTAGGTTTATCCTTCGTTCACATTTTAGAGGTCAATGACCTTTAAATTTTAGGTTATATGAAAGAGTTTGATATATATTAGTAACGGATAACAAGTAATTATTATTAAAAAAACAAAATACCCGACTGCACACTAAAAAAAGAGTAATTATGTCTTTATCCCGTGGGACTTTTAGGATAAAATGTATCCTATGACACTCCCGTAATCAAGACAAATCTAACGATACCTCATACATCAAAATCCATCAAGCCGTTTAGGCTACAGGAGGTCACAAAGGAACAGACATACATACTTACATACACTCGAAAAACATTACCCTCTTTGGCAGTCGGGTAAAAACAATAATATTATATTGAATAGAAATGTTATAAGCGCAAAATTTAGAAGACGCAAAAACATCCTAATTAGGACGTCTTACTTTTAGGTGTTTGATGGCCGGTCTTATGTTTATTTGCATTCATAGAAAACTGACAAAACTATCTCTTATTTCTCGATGGTTTTATGATTTATCTCTTTTCTATCGTTTTTACTTATAGTATAGAACTAGCTGTTGCCCGCGACTCCGCCCACGTGGAATTTCATACAAACTTTCATGCCCTATTTTATCCCCTTTAGGGTAGAATTGATCAAAATCCTTTTTTAGCGGATGCCTACGTCATAACATCTACCTGCATGGCAAATTTCAGCCCGATCCGTCCAGTGGTTTGGGCTGTGCGTTGATAGATCACTATGTCAGTCAGTCACCTTTGAATTATATAGATTTAGATGAAATAAAACTATGTTTGTATGTGTGCTGTCGCTGCTGTGCGGAACAATTTTTTGTAGGTATATTACATATCTATTAAATATAATATCACTAGCTGTGTCCCGCGGTTTTACCCGCCTAATTCCCGTTCCCGGGGCAATAAGTAAGTAAGCTATCCAATCTTTTAAGTTGGATCAAACTGCACATGGTGTGCAAATTTTATTATAATCGGTTAAGTGGTTTAGGAGTCCATTGAGGACAAACATTGTGACACGAGATTTATATATATTAAGATTTAAGTATATAAAATAAATGAACAATTAGTATGTTTAACTTGTTTAATAAAACATTTTTATTAGTGAGAGACAGTAGGAGTAACCTTCCTCTAAACTAAAGTAAGGATCTAACTGTTAGGCCCCAATAGTCCAATGTCGAGTAGTTGTATATATGCTAAGTTAGGAAAAAATATTATAAGCGCGATTCAGAACTCAGAGCATTAGAAGCGATATGTGATACACGTGTTGGAACACTTTAATAAAATTAACACTATCATGAAAATTGGTAATAAACAATTATCATACGTACTAAATAAATACTAAGAAATAGTACAAATTCGTCAATTGCCACTTCAAATTGTATCAAACTGAATATATACTATACTAGTTGTGTCCCGCGGTTTTACTCGCTTTCCCGTTCCCGGGGCAATACCGGGATGTAAGCTATCCTATCTTTTAAGTTGGATCAAACTGCACCGGTGTGCAAAATTTATTTTAAATCGGTTCAGTCGTTTAGAAGCCGCGGACAAACAACGGGAAATGTAATTTATATATATTAAGTACCACTTCGTTGGGCATATTATTAATAATCATCATTTCCTGGGTTTTGTATATATAACTTATGACAAGTTGGTGAAAGAATTTTTAACATCGGTTCAATAGATCCCGAGATTACCCCTTACAATTCAACAAACACACAAACTTTACTTCTTTATAATATTAGTATAGATAAAGATTTTATAGATAAGAAGATTAAAAATATAGAAATAAAGAGTTCTTAGTAATTTTATTTTCTTGTAGCGATTTTTATTATTTCTCCAACGTCTAAGAGAAGCCTATGTGTTTTTCATGAATATTATTCATAGCTTAGCTTATAGAAAATATATAAAAAGCTTTTCTGATATTATTATGATGTATGATGCGCGTGATCGTCGGGTGCGAGAGCGTTGATTGCGAGTTGTTGAGCGATCTATCTACATACCAAGTTTTAACTAAATCGGCCCAGCCGTTGCCGTGAAAGAAAGACAAACATACTGAGAGACAGACATACTTTCATCATTTATAATATAAGTATGGATTGATAATGCTTAATAATACTAAGGTATAGTTCAAAGGCAAATTATGTTTATTATATTTCGAGTTTGCGAAAAACCTTACATTCATCGTCAGAAACTTTTATTACTAAAATAATGTGCGAGAGAAAATAAAAATTCCCCAGCTCGGGCTAGCACTAAAAGTTTGAAACTAAAAATTTTAAAACTTTTCCTAAAACAAAAACTTAAAAGAGGTTAAATACCTATGTTAAGAAAAATAAAATATAAAGCGAGGTAGTATAAATTCCGTATAAACATACAGGATTAAACTATCGCTAAATTTAGTGTTCTAAAACCTCTATTCTACCCGCTAAGTTAGAAAACTTAAATCTATTATTAAATCTGATATTACACAACATAAAACACACGCAACCTTTAAAAAAAAATCGATTCAAGCGTTTCAGTATTCCGGCATTAGATAGACAAACAAACATATATTATGTCAAAACAAGTACGTTTTCTACAATATCTTAGGTGTTTTCAAATAGAAAAAGAATTTTATTAAATATAGGTATAACCAAAAAGGTTTCTTTAAAAAAAGTAAAAATTTTAAAAAGGAATGAGGAAAAATTGACATCGCAAAGGCGGCAAAAGCATTAAACCAATGATCCTATTATATTATACTATTATAAAGGCGAAAGTTTGTAAGTATGGATGTATGGATGTATGGATGTATGGATGTTTGTTACTCTTTCACGTAAAAACTACTGAATGGATTTGAATGAAACTTTACCACAATATAGCTTATACATCAGAATAACACATAGGCTACAATTTTTGAGGATTGTAAGGGAGGAAAGGGAGGGTCACAGTTTATATGAAAGTCCACGCGAACGGAGTCGCGGGCAATAGCTAGTATTATATATAATAATAGATATTTTATACCCATACATATCAACCGAGAGAAGTGTTCCGCACAGCAGCGGCAGCGCACATACATACAAGTCAACACGATAGAAAAGAGATACATGATAAAACCAACGAGAAAAAAAGAGATAGTTAGTTTTGTCAGTCGCGCGTGAATGCACCGGCAACAAATAACCTAAGGCAAGACGTCCTAATTAGGATGATTTTGCGTCTTCAAAATTTTGCACTTATTACATATCTATTTAATATAATATCATTGCATTATACGATATTTCTTCTAAATAATTATTTTAATGGATTTCCTTTAGATTATATCTTAAATAAAATAAAATCAGGACATTTATACACAGCGCCATTTAGTTCCAAGCTAAGCAGAAGCTTGTGTTATGGCAACTAGATATCGGAATAAATGACATATACATACTTATCTTTTGTAAATACATACATACAATACAAAGCAACACCCAGACCACAGAAAAAAAACAAATGTAAATTACAAATATATTTTTCCGGTGTGGAGATCGAACCCACGACCCTTCGCGCAGAAAACAGTGGTGCTACCACTGCGCCAAGCGGTCGTCTTATTGTAAATAGTAGGAATAATTCAAACATTTAAATACTACGCATTCTTATCTTAGAGATAATGTTGTATCGTCATGACACACCCTCCTTACGTGCTCGGTAGTGATGGGACAGTATCGATATTTTTGTGAAAACTATCGATACTATAAATCTTGTGATTTATTTAGTCTATGTTAAAACAATATATATATTACTTTTTCATTGTAAACGACGTTTAATTAATTATTTGTTCTAAGATGTACGTAATCTGTAATATAGAAACAAATATTTAAGCTCAAAATTTAATTTTGTTTATTTGAACTCGCTAATCGCTGAAACTAGTAGAAGCTAGATTTAAGAAAATATTTATGTGCTGTTGTTGTAAGAAAATATAATTGAAAATGATTGCTTAATACATGATAAACATTAGATCAAAGAACGTGGTTAAAAACATACAATTACTATGACGAAAACCTATACAAAGTTTTTTTAACTAAACATGAATTGACCTAGAATTTATTAAGTCAATGATAATAGAAGGTGATAACACGATATGTTACTTATATCAAAATGCGTCAATCACATATTTACATTGTAGGAAGATGTTAATTTAAAAGACAATTGATTATTTTTATTTACGAAACTAAAGCATCCTTAGAGTCAATTTTGATTTGTAAGAATATTGTATTTACTTAATGATTCATTTACAAATAAAATTGCTTAACACTAATCTATACTAATATACAAAGAAGTAAAGTTTGTGTGTTTGTTAAATTGTACGGGGTAATCTCGGGATCTACTGAACTGATTTTAAAAATTCTTTCACAATAGAAAGCCACATTATTGCTGAGCGGCTATATAAAAAAAGGATTGTCAACATGCCCAATGAAGCCCAATGAAGAAAATAAATGAAGGGTCCGCTAGTACATCATAAATAGAAAACAAATAGGTTTATTTAATGTTCGGTACACGGCTTCTTATATTTTAAATTAGCTCCGAACATATAAGTATGTTCAGTGTTTGTATTTCCAATTAACAAAGGATATTTTTATACTTAGTGTACTTTATAACCAGAATTATAAAAGTATTAATGGAATTAATCTTTCTTTCTATCGCTTTCTTGCAAAGCTATTTTAATATTATTATGAATGATATTCTAAAATTTTTATATTCACATCAGTAGTAGTAGTTATAAAACATAATTTTAAAACGAGGATAGTTATATAAGTTTGTGAGGAAAAGTTAAATCATTCATATTTAAAAACAAAGTTTATTTAAATTTTAGCATCTATAACCTTTTTATATTTCGAAAACTAAAAACTTATCGAATTATTATTTCACCTTTATGCTAGTGAACACGATACGAAACTAGTGAGCATTATATTTATGAACTCCCAGCAATTTTGTTACATAATCCCTAACTGGTATGGGCTAGTTTTCTTTAACTCATATAGGAAGTACCATTGAGATCTCTGAGACTAAGGGTGAGTTGACGAATCCATTAAAACTAGTCAATTGCGGATCGCTGAAGGTCAGTTATAGCATTACTGTTACGATGTCGTCATACATATTTCTCGACGGAACACGTCAATTTGGGACTTCCTAATAAAGTAAAGGTACTGAGGGCTTCGGATTCTTGATGTAATTAGACTGGTTCCCCTTGATTTTGTAGAGTAATTCCAATGTCAATGTTTATTGTGAAAGCTTGGAGCTTTTACTAAGATTTTGTTTAAGGAAACATTTTTCAAGGCTACCTTATATTATGAACGTAATCATTTCATAGTTACCTTTTAATTGTCGTTTCTTCAAATTAAACAGCTACTTGACTCGTTGATATAAAATAAAAAATGTATTAAAATAAATATTTAATTATACGTCGAAGTCGTTCTGCATTAAAATTTCATAAAAAATGCATACCACTTTTTCCACTTAAGCTGACGCAATAAAACATCGATATGACACCCGACTTGCAGCACTAGTCACAATAATGTTATTACATTCTTAATGTTAAGCCAACGTAACTGATAAAATTACCTTCAGTATATAACATGGCATTCAGCCTCGCGCACGCGGTTTCCAGTGCATCAATATAAAAATTATCGATACCTGCACCCAAACGCATACGTCACTATTTTGCCGGGTTTATTCCAGCGGGAACGTTCAGTTTTTAAAATTTGACATTTCACCGTTTTTTTCTTTTTTTTCGATAAGTCGTGTGTGCCAGTTTTGAATTTGAAACAGTTCAGTCGCAGTGACCACGTGTCCGGCGTAAAACCTTTTTGGAAAAACAAAATGATAT
Source organism: Eurema hecabe (assembly GCA_026213755.1). NCBI lineage: Eukaryota > Metazoa > Arthropoda > Insecta > Lepidoptera > Pieridae > Terias > Terias hecabe. The sequence goes on from JADANM010005524.1 coordinate 7,114,738, forward strand.
TTATTCGAATACAGCATTATCTGTATTTCGCTATAAAGTAACAGTTTTTAGAAAAGTGATAGTAATATTAACCACGTGTTGTTTCAAGGTAAGTTACTAACTTGTTCTTTTAATTTTTAATTCCCTTATTTTAAGCGTCATTGATGCGTCGTTGTCATGGAAATTAGTAAAATTCAATCTTATTGCATCCTAGCATTGGTTGTTTGGAAGAAATGGTTTATAAGTTTAAGCCTGCGCGTAAGATGTCATAATTGGTGTGGATTGTGTATTTTAGTTGTTTCGCTTTTTATACATTTGTAGACACTAATACAAACAGTGAACAATTTATACTATTCATTAACAAAATTATCGTGTTGTGAAGCAAGTAAACTTCTTATAGAAGCTAATAGATCTAAAATTGACACATTGAAGTATTTCTATTATAATCCTGGTTGTAACGAATTAAATAAAATTCCCGCCAACGCCATTTTGAATGTCGAAAACTGAGGAGAACTAACCGTCGCGACGATTACAAAAATATATTAAGACATACAACATTCTAAAATATCCTAGCAAAAACTATATTTATAAAATTGAATTGGTTTTAACTGTATTTAAATGTATGTTTTTCTCTTGTCAAGACTTGTTGTTTTAAATGTTTTTGTTAAGAATTATAGTTTTTAGCTGTTTAGGTAATCGGTCATTATCATTAACTAGCTGTCTCGGCAGGCTTCATACTGCTTCAAAAAGCTTTTAAAAGGGCTGTTTTTATAGTTTTCCCGGCAATTGTTCGAATGTTTTCCACGTTTTAGACCTACCCTGGACTACGACTAAAATTTTAAACCAAAATCAGCTCAATCGGCCCAGTCGTGCTCGAGTTTTAATCAGACTAACGAACAACAATTCATTTTTTTATATAGATTACATAAGCGATCCGCCGATTTCTCAGGTACCTGTTTATAAACATTTCTTCTAATTTTATCTATCAACTAGCGGATCCGTGCCCACTTCGTTGAGAATAATGTTAATGATCCTTTTCGGTTTTTATATAGCCTATGACACTCAGCAATAATGTGGCTTTCTATTGGTGAAAGAATTTTTAAAATCGGTTCAGCAGATCCCGAGATTACCCCTTACAATTTAACAAACACACAAACTTTACTTCTTTATTATATTAGTATAGATAGAAGAAAGCCCTATCAAGATCAGTTGCACAGTTTAATAATCTTAACATACAATCATGTTTTACATCCCAGATATTGTTCTTTGACATACAGAGCGATAACCTTAGTGTTATACTATGTAGGTGTAACGTTAAAAATACTATACCTATTTTGATAATATTTTTATTTGTGAACTTTCAAAACTACATAATTTTTAATAGAGTTTGTATCTATTTCGATACTATTTTTAATTTGTATTTTTCAGAAAATTTTCGAAACGCGTGTTAAAACTTGAAGGTTCGCGGACAATTTGAAAGTCTAGACTTTAGCCTTGACTAAAAACTAGACCATGAAACTACAGATCGGAACGAGTTTCATCCGACAATTTCAGATCAAAACGTGTTATTACAGACTTTCTAATGTGATTTAAAATATATATATGTAGCATATTAACCGACTTTACAAAAAAGAATGCTCTCAATTCCTTTACTAGGTAACTTTTTTTAATGAAGTTAAATAAATTACATTAAAATTTTGTTTTTGAGGGGATAAATAAACACGCTTATATTCATATGTGTAATAGTTATTTTATCAAATTTCGTAAAGCTGTTTGCGAGATTTTTTTATACTAGCTGGTTCGATGCGACTTCGTTTACGCTGTATAGTACGCGTCATTTATGTTTAGCGCTGGACGAGAATAGCTGCGCAGCGGTAGAATCGCGCTCGTAATTAACGTATTGGTGCGACATAGACAACACGACTGGGACAACCAATCAACGCTCGCGCACCCGACGATCACGCGCCCCGCGCGCCGCACCGCTGCCTTGACCTTATTTTTGACTTCTGCGCAGGTCTCGTTCAGCGCTAAAGATTCGTGACGTGTATACCTGTAGTCTTATACATTAGATCTACCATTTTTAAAAACCATCTTTGTTTAAAATATTTTTTAAAAAATTATACGACGTGGAACAGAGATGGTTTCTTAACATCAAGCAAAAACACCTGCAGAGCTACCTGCCATCATAAAAAAAGCTTTTTAATACTTTGATTATTAACAGTGTTGCTATGCTAAAATATTTTTTACAAAAAAAAATATTTAGTCACTTATTTTAATCTGTTGTAAGTACTTAATCAACTCTATCGGAATGCGTGAAATTTTTGTAACGGGTAATTTTTGTTTAGTCACGTTTAAACATACCATTGAGATGAACACATCGCAAATATTTACTTAGTTATATTATAACGAGGTACATTTTATTTTATTTTTTATAATATTAAGAGGGGAGACGAGCCGGACGCACTCCTGATGGTAAGAGTAACGCCAGCCCATAGCCAATGCAGTGCTACCCGGAACTTTGCTATAAAGCCCAACTCCGGGCAGGGTGCACTACACCGACGCTCCCCACTTTGAGTCATCAGATGTTAAGACTCATTGGCCCAGTAATTACGCCGTTGATTTGTTTTTCCATTATTTCTTCGCTCCTATTAGTCGCAGCGAGATGTTAATATGTAGCTTAAAGCCTTCCTCGATAAATTGTCTATTCAATAAAAAATAATTTTTCAATTTGAACCAGTAGTTACTGAGATTAGCGCGTTCAAACAAACAAACAAACTCTTCAGCTTTATATATTAGTATAGATTGGATTATTATTTTTTTATTTTTTATTCTATGAAGTGGTGAGACGAGCTGGACGCCCTCGTGATGGTAAGAGAAACGCCAGCCCATTTATAAACATTGTAGTGCTACCCGGAATATTGCTCCGGACAGGGGTGCACTACATCGACGCTCTCCACTTTGAGTCACAAGATGTTAAGACTCAAGAGCCCAGTAATCTCGCTGGCTACAGTGCCCTTCAGACCGGAGCACAGTGACATTAGCACATTACTGTTCAGGCGGTAGAATGCCTGGCACTGTGGGGGTACCCACCCAGTCGGTCTCCTGCGAAAGAGACCTACCCCCGGTAGAATATTTTACGCCAAATTCTTCTTCTTCTTGGTATAAATAGCGGTGCTGCGTTACCACAATATCGCCAATGTCTATTTGAGTATAGGTAAAACAATTTTGAGGGTCGATATTTGGCTGTGGCAATTAGTAACACGTGCTTTCAATATCACAACCAAACATCGACCGGCCAAATTTTTATATGCAAATCACTTTTAAGCACGCCTCAAATCTAAAAATTTTGAGACACTGTCAAATCACACCGTTTTGAGCTGTACTTAAATTCGAATAGATTATTAATTTTAATTAAAATGTTTTTTTGAAAAGGTGTCGATATTTTGAATGATTTTCTGAGCACCGTAAAATATGTTGCAACTGTATTGTGTACGGTCAGCAAAAACATATTCTAAGTATATTATGTACCGTCAGCATAATAAAATTATATTGAAGGAATAGTTTGTACCGTCAGCACAATAAAATTCTATTGTAACTATAATTTGTAAGGTCAGCAAAAAAATTCGTAGAATTAATAACAGCGTTACATTTCTCTATAAAGCTGATTAGGGTCAAAATATGAATTAATATATTATTTATTGAGTAAGGTTTTCCAAGAATGCCGTGTTATCAGTTTTCAAAATCGTACGATGTATGGCATGATTGTTTTCGATAATTAACATGGGTAAGATAATTAGAGTTCTATACTGAGTTTATTTAAAATTTCATTAAAATCTGTTCAGTAGATTGAACGTAAAAATCTTTTATGGGTTAAAAATGTTCTTTAATAGGCTCTATTTGTACAGTCGGTTAAATTACGCAGGGAAGACATAGTCTAGATAAAAAAGTGTTCCTTATAGATAAATCTGAACTGTGTGGCCAGTAAAATAGCGATTTTATAAGACTTTCATTATTTGTAAGTTCTCCGTAGTAAACGTTTTACTAACCGGTGGTACATTATTGTTTTGTATAACTATGACGATTCAAGTGACAATACAATTTACTACGTATAATATTATGTAGCCTAGTTAAATAAATTTCTGACAAGTCAAGTAATTTATTCTTGATATTTTGATATACTATAAAAGTTTCAATTAACGGAATCTGTTAAACGGTATGGTATGTATTTAAAAGATATAAATGTTAATTTACACATTGTTAATAACACTACACATACATTAAAACAATACATAAAAATTTGAAAATCAGACAATAAATAAATAAAAACAGAAAAGAGGAAAATCCCGCTTTGACACATTTGTCTTAAATAAACAAATTTGACTTTTACTTTAAATTTGACTTTTATAAAAGTCGACTTTGTTTTTATATCTCATGTTTTATAGCCACAACTAACGGAAAATGCATTTTATATCAGCAAGAAATATTTATTATTTCCTGCGAAACCGTTATTTCTTTGAACCATATAATGTTGTAATAGTTTTACTTGCTTAGTTTTTGAACCCGTGGTATAGGTCGCGTCACGAATCTTTAGCGCTAAACGAAACCTGCGCAGAAGTCAAAAATAAGGTATCGAGGGGACGGTACGGCTCGCGGGCGCGTGATCGTCGGGTGCGCGAGTGATGATTGGTTCCCCTTAGTTGTCTTTCTCACACCAATACGTCAATTACGAGCGCGATTCTACCGATGCGCAGCTATTCTCGTCCAGCGCTAAACATCCGTGACGCGACCTATAATACCGGTATAAAAGATATCCAATACTTCCAAAGTTTAATATATTTGCATGTCAATATTCAGGCAAATTAATTCTGTAGTTTTAAGTTGAAAGAGCAACAAACATCTATTCATCCTAATTTTATATTTAACTAACCGTTCCCCCGGTTTTACGTAGTTACCGTTACCGGGTCAACACCGGGATATAAACCGGGTATCCTATGTGTTAATCCGGGGTATCACTTATCTACTTACTAAATTTATTCGGTCCAGCCGTTTTTGCGTGAAAGGATAAGATAGGATTGATGAAGGATTTTTTGAAAAACTGTATGCATATACAATTATAATAAATGGCTGTTTTAAAAAATACTAGCCACCCGCCCCGGCTTCGCATGCGAATATTATTCTCCTATTAAATATTAATTTTCAATATTATGAATCTCTTTATTGAAAACTAGCTGTTGCCCGCGACCTCATCCCCCGTTGATTTGTTTTTCCATTATTTCTTCGCTCCTATTAGTCATAGCGTGATGTTATGTAGCCTAAAGCCTTCCTTGATAAATTGTCTATTGAATAAAAAAATAATTTTTCAATTCGAACCAGTAGTTCCTGAGATAAGCGCGTTCAAACAAACAAAATCTTCAGCTTTATATTATATTAGTATATAGATAAATACCATGTCAAATACCTTATGTACTTTTAAAAATACTTTATACTACATATGACAGTCGTCAATAACTAACTAGTCACATCCTGCAGTTTTATGCGCAATTATACATGTATTATACACATAACTTTTCTTTTGAATCACTCTATTTGATATAAAAAACTCATGAAAATCGGTTGCGTAGTTTTAAAGATTAAGCACGTAAAGGGACAGACAGAAAGCGATTTTGTTTTATTATATGTAATGTGCATTTATCTTTAACTAAAGAGTATATAAAATAACACAAAATGATTTATCGTCATAACATGTCAATGAACTTCCTTTTTAAGATCGGAATTTAACCAGCGAAATCTCGCGAGGTTATGTTAAGAAAATATCAGTTTAAACTAGTAGTCCGGGGTCCCTGGTCAATTTTTCCAATTGATTTCTATCAAACTAATTTTTGGTGAGTAGCTTTATTTTGATGAGACACCCAATAATTTCCTATACCAAACTCTCGATTGTGGTAGCTAACAGAGGTAGCAAGGATAAAATATGTCGATTTGGTGATTCTTAAATAGTTATTACTAACTGATTTTCTTGTGTTATAATATCTTAAGATAATTATCTAAATTACTTGAAAAAATATTTGTCATACAAAATCTATGATTCGATCAGAGTCCCCTCTTTCCAACATGTATCGATAACGAGGTCATCGTAAATTGTTACTATCCAGCTGTTTTTTTTTTTTACTTAGTTAATATTTGTATTATCTAACAAACATATTGTCCTACAAATTTCGTGGTATTTTTTTCCGGTCCACCGTTACCACCCTTTAATAGAATACATGCGTCAAGTAACACCACCATTTTTGATACAAATGACATTGCATGTTGTTCGGTGAGCGTCCTATGCTTTTTCCCTTTTAAAAAGCCGGAAACATACTCGTACGCCAACGTTATAATACAACATAAGAAGAGATTTCGATGAGAAATGTTTGTCTGATCGTTTGTCACTCTCACGCAATTTGATATTGCTTGAGTTTGCCATGCAGGAAGATTAGACCTTGAATACTTTTTTTATATTTTTTTTTATTTTATAATTTCATTAAATCTAAACAATATAAAAGATTTTGCATCGGCGGAATCAGCGCTTGTTTTTACTAATGTTACAACTTATAATCCCTATAACGGGACCTACATGGGTAATTCCATGTGGTAGAGGTAGTTTAAACCATAGAGAATAAAGCAGTCAGAACAACGTTTAGTCAGTTTGTCGTAAGGAAGACTCAAAATCCTGTAACGCAAAAGACTTGAGGAGGAATAACCTTCCTCTGAACCAAAGGGAGGATAGATACCTCGATAAGTCGTGCCGCTGTCTAGCCATTAGGTCCCAAAAGTTTGACGTTGAGAATTTGTATATATACTTGTCTCGAACAAATATCAAAAGCGCGATTCAGGACTCGGTGCATTACTAGCGGTCGCTACAGGTCTCCGGTTCGATCCGTTGCCTTCAATAAAGCCACAATTGGCAATCGGCCGCCGGGTGATGTCAATTATGTGCAGTTGTTGCTAGGTGCACGGTACAGAGCACTGATCTGTAGAGGTGACGCTATTTTTATTACTGCTGGTGGTGCGAGCGGTTTTACCCGGGTAGTTCCCGTTCCAGGGACAATACCGGGACATTCAGTATCCCAAACATATACATACACATTCCAAATTTCAACTAAATCTGCCCAGCGGTTTTTGCGTGAAATAATAACAAACAAACATTAATGCATTGTCAGCAAATTTCACATTTATTATATTAGTAGAATAGTAATGTTAGTCAGTCAAACATATCTTTATTCAACTAGGCTACATATAGTAACACTTTTGAATCGTCATGGTATTACTAAACAATCAGTTACCACCGGCAGTTTCTACAGAGAATAACTGGACCGTTTTTAAACGGTTCAAATGTTGTAATAAGTAAACGTTTTAAATAATATATAATACTAGCTGTTACCCGCGACTCCGTCCGCGTGGAATTTTATATCAACTTTGAACCCCTTTTTTTCAGTTAAAAAGTAGCCTATGTTTTTTCTCAGGCTCTAGACCATCTGTGTACCAAATTTCATTACAATCGGTTCAGTAGTTTTGGCGTGAAAGCGTAACAGACAGACAGACAGACAGAGTTACTTTCGCATTTATAATATTAGTATGGATGAATCGCAAAATGTTTTGATAGGCGCATGGCTCGTAAACAGCTGCACCAATTTACATAATTATTTTTTAAGTATAAACTAAGATGCACGAGGATGGGTTCATAAGCAAAAAAAAAATTGGTAGATAAGTAAAAAGACCTATATCTTATAAGGTTTTATTATCATAAGGTTTTGGGTAGGATTAGTATAGCGTGAACGAAGTTACGTTGGACCGGCTAGTTAACTTTAAATGTTTTAAATTTTACATCATTTTTTTGTAACCCATGTCATCTGAGGTATTACAAACTACAGTTGCTTCATGTATTACGAAACTAAATAAAAATGTATGACTGCGTAAAAGAAAACTATTATATAACTAGTGTCCTACGTTTTAGTTGGTTAATAAAAGCACTTTATTACTAGGCTATAAAGTTTAATCCCGGGTTTGACTAGCTTATATTGCTACTCGTTTACGAGTGATTCTTTGTAGAGATTTTTTTTTCCTTACATATATTGAGTATGGCTGTACTGATATAGGCATGTATGTGTCACCGTAAAATAACAGGAACAGCAAATTTATAAATTTTCTAGGAAATTTATCAACCATCGTAGAATTCTTAACGAGAGATATATAGTATTATTTTACGACTACATTTTCGCAAATTTATTTATTTGCGATGTCTCGTGATAAATTTATCAACTAAATAATATCCATTGGTAAAGTTCTAAATGGTTCGACCAATCAGAAGATCTTTTAATTTAACGCTTTTTAAAATACGGAAAATAACACACTGCTCTCTGATTGGTTGATGTTGACAGTTATTCAACCGATCAGAGCGCGCATGTCGTTTGTTTATTGCTTACTATTTTGCGCGTAACTTCGGTAAGTTTATAAATTTGCGAAAATGTGGTCGAAAATATACCTTCTCGTAACTACTAAATGGATTTGTGTAAAGTGTTGTTAGAAGGTAAATTAGATCCTGGGTGAACATACAATATACCTACTTATAAATACGTTTTTAACTTGTTTACTTTTTAACGTTGCGGGGTTACAATATTATACATACCCCCCGCAACGTCTCCTGAAAGAGATTTAATATAATTTATTTACGACTAGTAAATGCATAACTGCATCTATAATACAGATTTTAACCAATACAGTTGGTGTTGCTATATTGTAAATTTTATTTTGAACTTTATCTTAATAATCTATAATTCTCTTAATAATGATAATTAACATAACTCCAAACATAAAAAAAAAACATTAAACTCGAGAGGTTCTCTAATTTGGTTGGAATTTAAGTATACATTGACAAAAAAAAATATATTAGCCTCTGTAGCAACACACTCTGTACAAAAACCAATTAAAACTTGAAGAGACGGCTTGGCGACATATTGATGCGCATGCGCACGTCCACTTTGCAACTCTTGCGCAATCCATTAATAACCAATAAAGGACACAATAGAAATTATCTCAGTGATACCACTGAGATAATAAACCAATACTGGTTTATTAGAATTCTCAACATTTACTCTCTTGCTTCTTAATCTATACTATATTATAAAAAAGAGAGTTTGTGAGTTTGTTAAATTGTAAGGAGTAATCTCGGGATCTACTGAACCGATTTCAAAAATTCTTTACACATTTATAACTCGATAACGGCTCAACTGATTTGGCTGAAAATTGGTGGGGATGTAGTTTAGAACCAGGAGAAGGACATAGGATACTTTTTATCCAGTTTCCAGGGGAATAAATTTTTTATGAAAGTAAACGCGGACGGAGTCGCGGGCAACAGCTAGTTGTACATATAATATATTTCTTGCGAAGATTAGCTTTGCGCGAAGACTTATGGAGGCTTTTTCCATGAAGGAGTTTCAAGAATATTTTTCCTCAAGTAAGTTTCCTAGAATTAAAAAAAAATTACTGCGCGATTATCTGAAGCAATTACACATGTCAGTTATTAATTGATATCTTTTAATCAAACTGTGACTAACTATTTACAGTAACAAACACGTTAAAACATCAGCTGGTCAGTTCTTATAAGGAAAAATCTTTATTAATTAAAATGTTTTATAAATTAATATGTAGTTGTATTATAAAGAACGTGTGGGAATTTTTTAATTTTAGATGGTAACATATTAAGGCGATTTTGATCATTTGCCAATAAGCCACATTATAATATGTAATTTTTGTTATGGGTAAATGCTCACGAATATCAAGATTTATCTCAGCCTCTTGACCATCTGTGTACCAAATTTCATTACAATCGGTTCAGTAGTTTTGACGTGTAAGCGTAACAGACAGACAGACAGAGTTACTTTCATATCTATACCAATATATAAAGCTGAAGAGTTTGTTTGATTGTTTTCACGCGTTAATCTCAGGAACTACTAGTTCGAATTGAGAAATTCTTTTTTTATTGAATAGACAATTTATCGAGGAAGGCTTTAGGCCACATGACATCACGCTGCGATTATAGAAGCGAAGAAATAATGGAAAAAAAAATCGACACGGACGAAGTCGCGAGCAACAGGTAGCTTATAATATTAGTAGGGATTTATCTTTTCTTTTTGAAAGTGTGTTCTGTGTGTGTGTGTGTGTGTGTAAGCATCAACTTCTGTACCGTTATAATTATTGTTAACAATGAATAACTTATTGAATTAGAACCATAAAGTTAGATCAAGGTCGTCAAGGCTCGCCTGAATATTTTTCTAAGCAAAGGAAACTGATCTAAAAGCGAAAGTTTGCAGTTTTCTTGACGCATTCCCACTGTAACGGTCCTTTAAGTGTGTTAATTATATACGGGAGACATCGTTGTGTGCGGTCTTGAGACAATATTGGCCACTGTTGCTATGTAAAGAAGCACCTTCTTTTCTTCTTTCTAAGTAAGTTTATATAAAGAACCAGAACATTGAAGAATATCATAAATCAATCATTACTTCATATTTGATTTATCGGCTCAACTTTTACTCTATACAGTTTGTTTGCTATTAACACTTGTGTTAGTTTTTTTAGAAAAAGTGGTCAATTATTTTTCTCTGGAAAATCCTTCATCATTGTATGCTGTTTAGGATAAAAATTTAATTGATTTATGGTATGTAATCACTTGTCAATCCCTAAACCTCAAAATTTCATGAAAATAATCTAAAAATGTGGTTATTTCGTTTTGAGTAGTATAAAACCAATTCTTTTAATCGGTTCTTCTATGATGAAATAGCATTAGAATTTATAATATATTCTAAAATAATAATAATGTTTAAAAATATATAATTATGTACTTAAATGAAATAAATCAAATAATGTGATGTGCTGAAAAATAATTTAGAATTAAAGCTCGATTATTATCGAAATTTAGAATTAAAGAATAGATTTCATTCTAAAATAATTTAGAATGAAACAAATCCATAGATTATCACCAACAACAATACACACTAACAAACTTTATATATATAAGACACTAGGTACATTTGTGCATATAGACGTACGTGTATAATTCTCTTAAAAGTAGAATGAATTTTCCACTTTTATAGTGTAAAGCTAAATTTCTTATAGCAGCAACATTATCGGTGGGCTTGTGTGCGTGTCATCGAGTATAAGAACGTGCCCTTGACACTCACATATATACAGTTTTGGCTTCACCTACGGCTGACCGATTATTAAGGGCCTATTTTCTGGGTTATAAGTTAACAAAAGTGATATTCTATATTTTACGATATAACCTAAACTAAAGATAAATGTCCAGTAAAATACAGAAGTATTATATATAAAAATTCACAGTTTCTGTAGTCGTTCCATCCATAAACATCCAGCGTATGACGTGGATGCAAAGATGCATTTTGTAGGGCATTCGTGACGTCACAAATTATCATACGTTAGTCAGTGTAAAAGCGTGATTAAAGTTTTATATTAAACTAGAAGACCCCAACAGATTTCGTTCTGTCAAAAATTTTTAGGGCATTTTTCTATTTTATCTCGCCGTAAAAATAATCCTTAATCTTCAACGTACATATATACTTATATTATAAAGAAGTAAAGTATGTGTGTTTGTTAAATTGTAAGGGGTAATCAAGGGATCTGCTGAACCGATTTGAAACCGATCTTTCACCAATAGAAGGCCACATTATCGCTGAGTATCATAGAATATATAAAAAAGGATTGTTAACATTATAAATTGGTTCAGGCGTCATATTTTTATATATAGACTAGCGGATCATTATCACGCATTTATGAAAGAGAGAAAGAAAGAAACATTTATTCCAAACCACATACAATATAAAATAGTTTTTAACAAAAACAAACCGACTTCAAACTAAAAATCAAAAAATAAATTTGCTTCCCACAAAGTAATACGGATTTTCATTTAGCTTAAAGAAATTATTTAATAGTTATTTCATAATTTGGAAGTCGGTACAAAGAGAAACCTCCTATTTTTCAAGTCGGTTTAAAACAATGCACGAGACACTTAATTAAATACACACAGATATGAAAAGAGAACAAGATAAAGTAAAAAAACTAAAACCCAACTACGACAAAAAACGACGCTGAAAAAGTATAAAAGTACCCCATGAATACAGGTAAAGTCACAAGCAAATGCTAGTAATATATATATATATATTTATATATATATATATTCGAAATGTACAAGTGAAGCGCTTTAAAATGATACCAAACACGGCATATCTAGCTTAACTTTATTTTTTTACCTCTGTATATTTTGTCCGCTAGAGGGCGCCACATTGAATTTGGTGAAAATCTATATAGCCTATAACCAGCGGACAATTAAGACGCTTCTAATGATATGTCATTTGTCGAATTCTGATTAGTGGTTTAGAAGTTACGAGGGAACAGATGAACATACATACATACATACATACATACATAGCCTGTCAAAATCATAACCCTCCTTTGGCTTTGCCGTAGTCGGGTAAAAAGGCAACGCTGCCTCGGAAAAGGAATACTACTCAGCATAATATCTTAAAGTTGCGAACAGCCCCAACGCTTACTTTCAGTGGCTCCTAAAACAGACAGTGACTAACAACATCAAATAAATAGTTAGAGAGTAAAATTTCTGCAAGAATTATATTCATAAGCCCTCTTCTTGAATCTATATGATAAAAAAAAACATACGAAGATCGATTGCGTAGTCAAAGGAAAGACAGAAGAAACTGAATAACTTTGTTTAACTATGTAATAGTTAAAGTTAAATTAAAAACGTTTCAAACTGCGCAGTTAAAGACAGTTCAGAAAAAAAATAACGTCAAATCAAAATTTCTATGCTATTAGCATTCATTTATATAATTCATTTATATAATGTATAAGCCCTGCTCTCTTCCTTAATTAAAAACATATTTTTCCTTATAAATAAAGCCTCTCTCAATTTCGAGAAATGTTCCATTGGATTACGTAATGAATTTTTTGTTTTTATTTGAGGTGTTTTTTTGTCTGACGAAAAGGAAAGAAAAAGTAGTTGAGATTAATATACTATAGCTTTTATTTGGATTTACTTAATATATTTATAATTTATAAGTATTAAAAATGAATAAAAGTTATTCGATCATTAAACTTAGTAGGATCAAATCCTGGTCTATGATCCTGGATCATAGACGTTGATAATGCTTATGTATTGTGTAGGATCTTATAAATGTTGTTGATTAAGAGATAGGTTAATTTTTAAGTTTGATAGTGGTAATCTCAATAAATATTAAACACTAAGCACCAAATTTAATATTTAGTAAACTAAAATATGTTATTTCATTGTTTTAAACATCTTTTCGATAATAAGAAAATAGTATTATGAGAAAATATTAGGGTACGAATATTGAGACAGACAGACATTCAAACAGCCGGTGATAGTAATGCAAGAGGCAAGGTCAAGTTCGAACCGGTTCAAAAGCTTACGTCATAATACAAAAGTTTTGCGTTTTTTGCAAGCAATGAATAAGCAAGAGAGCGCTCGAGAGGTTTATTATTGGGTTCCGTATAATATTTAATATTAGCTTATTTTACATTTCACTTATTCAGTGAAATGTAAAAAGGTCGTATTAAATTCGACATGTCTTTAAATTGGAGTTTATTACGAAAGTGAAAATAAGCTTTCAGCATGAAATAATAATTTTTCGATTCTGGATCTGGTAACGGCAGATTGATATATTTTGGTTATATATTTAACTAGCTGACCCGTGACCACTTCGTTGGGCATAATATTAACAATCCAATCAACACTCGGCAATAAAGAGACTTTCTATCGGTGAAAGAATTTTTAAAATCGCTCCAGTGGATCCCGAGATTACCCCTTAGAATTTAACAAACACACAAACTCTTCTTCTTTATAATATTATAGAAAATATAGATTATATTTGCATAGTATTCTTCTCTGTAGAGACGGCCTTCCGAACCAATATTAAATTTTTTGTTTTGCAATAACATGGTGATTTAAAATTGTTTTTATATGTAGCCTAGTTGAATAAAGATATGTTTGACTTTGTGTTTGAAATATTGTGATCGAATAAGATAGGCATAACGGCTAAAATGTATCATCAATTAACTGGGCTAATGAGTCTTAACATCTGATGACTCAAATTGGGGAGCGTCGGTGTAGTGCACCCCTGCCCGGAGTTGGGCTTTATAGCAAAGTTCCTGGTAGCACTGCATTGGCTATGGGCTGGCGTTACTCTTACCATCAGGAGTGCGTCCAGCTCGTCTCCCGTCTTCGTCATATAAAAAAAAAATACATTTAGTAAAGCCATCAAACTTTCTTAAAAAATCTAACCACTAACTTAAAAGTGACGTCACCACCACGGTACCCCAAAAACCACAAAACGACTTTCATCGGCACTCGGCCTTCGGATGAAACACCTGCTGCCTCGAATTCCCGCCTTTTTGCACAGCCATGTTTTTTTTTCGTTTTTTTTTTATTTTTCGATGACTCACATTCGAGTCGTGTTCGAAAAAATCGTTATGTCATCGTAAGATGATATAAGCGCTGAGCTTTTTGCAAGGAGAGCTTTTTTGTTTTATTTGCACAAAAAGCTTCTTAAGCACTTTTTAATATGAACATGTCATCTCATAAGATCGCCAATACGTTAATTTTACATCTGACCTGTTACTCGCGGTTTTGATACTGCTTACTGATATAACTAAAGATTACGAAAGATTCGAATGAAAAGAGCATATGTTACATATAAAACCTACCTTACATATAAAAAGAAGTGCCTTGTAATGTAGTTTAAACATAGTCAAAGTCAAAAAAATATTATTATACTAGGCTACATATAAATGTAGCATACACACTTAAATCGTCATAGAATTACAAAGTAATTCTGCTCCAACCGTTCGTAATGCAGTTTCTACATAGAACAACCGGCAAGAGACTCTGATAGTTTTTCTTTGGTATGAATAGATACAAATTTTTCATTAAATAATTTAGGTAAGTTATGTCTTTAAAGATGAATGCCTATAATATGTTTCGTACCTTCATCTGCAAGGCTTCTAATTCAACCACAGGTCGTGAAGATCACATTTTTTAAATGAAAAAAAAAATTAAAAATTTTATTTTCTGAATAAATTTGAAAACAAATACCTTTAGAAAGTCTACATGGTGCCTACCACCGGTTAGGGAAATAACCCGGCGAGAAGAACCGGCGTAAGAAACTCGCACGGGTCCCACACTTTTTACCAAAAAAGGGGAAAAAAATCTTTTAACCTGAAAATAATTGATACTTAATAAAAAAATAGATTATTCTAATGGTACTTAAAATCAAAATTCCTTCTAATTTAAAAAAAATCAAAATGATGACTTAAAATTATTCAAGAGAACGGAATAATTGTTTAAGTAAGGGCTTTCTATACTTAGAAATTTCCCAATTTAGCTCAAGCTATTTCTGCGAAACGGTAATGGAATTCAAGTTATAAATCGATTCTAAGTTAAAGTAAACTATGTCCATATTGTTTGAACTTGGAATCCAATTTGACTTAGAGAACTTAAGTGATAAGTAAAGCTTTTTCAGTAGAGGCTGTATTTAATTTGAAGTGTTTTCTTTATTATTCGGATATTTGTTCTAAGGGTTCTAAAACATATATATACATAATATTCATATACACCACGAAGCTTTCTAATTGTTTTTTTTTTTTTGGTTTAATATAACTATTTTTTGTTATTAAAGTACAAGATTACAATGTACAAGAGGCGGCCTTATTGTTTAATAGCAATCTCTGCCAGTCAACCTGAGAGGTACGGAAATGTAAGAGATAAATGTATATTTAAAGATATAATAAACTTGTTATGAAAAACTACACACAATACATACTTTATAATATAAAAGTGAAATCCATACTAATGTTATAGCATTGTAATGTAAAAGTGTGTTTGTTTGTTTGTCCTTCCTTCACGCCTTAGCTAAACAATCAATCGACCTGATTTTTGGCATACACTCTGTCGAAAAGATGGAAAGTAACATAGGCTACTTTTTAACTGGAAAAAGGGGTTTAAGGGGGGGTCAAAGTTTATCGAGTCGCGGGCAACAGCTAGTATTACATAAATATACTTACCAGTAATCATTAAATTATGATTAAGATGAATTAAGACCGAAACAAGTGAACACGACAGATTTTTATTATAATTATGTATGTATTTTGTCTAATTATTGCCTAAAAGTAATTAATTTTAAATCATAAGCTCGTTAATTAAAATCAACGTCTGTACTATAAGTTTACGGTTATAAGTCCCTTAAGTAACTAAAGAATCATAATTTTAATATAATATATAAATTACGTGACACGTTGTTTGTCCGCGATTGACTCCTAAACTACTGAACCGATTTTTAATTAAATTTGCACACCGTGTGCAGTTTGATCCAACTTAAAAGATAGGATAGCTTACACCATAATATATACGAGCGAAGCCGGGCTGTTTGCTATTTTAAGATAAATTTCAATAGTGCCAAGGACGATTGTTATAATAATTTTAAGGCTTATTAAGGCTTCAGTCTTAAGGCCGGAAATGTAATGAATTTTTGAAACAGTTACTTAAAGCTTAGCTCTGTAATTGCATAGCAACAAAGAAGTGATGTGATAATATCGATGAGGTTTAATTCAAATACTTTGAGTAAAGTTTTCTTCACATTGATTGAATTGGGATTGTTGGTTGATATCTGGGTGTCACAGGGATCTATTTTAAGACCAGTCCTATTTTTAATATACATTAATGGTATACCCTTTTATTTTTAAGATTTGTAGGGTCTTTTGTTTGTAAATAATACTCTATAACTTCTATAAGCATATAGAATAAGTAAATAATAGGAAGAACATGTTGACTTCGGAAGTTTAAATAAAATCTTTTAGAAACTGTTATGGCTAATGAAATTGTTAATATTTTTTTTCTTTAGTTTGATAGTTTTTTACTTTTATGCTAATTTTAAAATTCGCCATTTTGTTCGGGCTTATAATTTTATGTCTGAACTAATAATAATTGGATTCTATATAAATTTTAATATATTTAAAAGTATCTTTAAAGAGAACATCACTAGCCTAATGTTGCCATAATAATAGGTTTACTTTTATGGACTATCAAAATCCATTAAATTATCTTAAGCAATACTTAACTAAAATACTTGAAGCTAAAATCAGTCTTATTAATGTACAAATAAGAGCGAAAATAATGTATCATTGAAATGACGTTTATCATTTTTTTTGTTGTTAATAAAATTTATGGCTTAATATTTGATTGTTAATAATGAGAGTAATTTGTACACCTGTTGCTTAAATTGACCTATAGTCCAGTGGTTGATTGTGGAGAAGGAATGTGAGTTCAAATTATATACATACATAACCAGTATGTATATAGAGTTATAGATTATGTTAATACTAAAATTTTAATCGAATTTTAACCTTTTTTCTAACTTCTGTAAGGAGTTTTAGGGAAATAGGGTTATTATTTGTTTTTTTTTTATAATGGTGTCAAAAAGAAATTAAAAGGTATAAAGTGTGTACATACAAAATCTTTATCGTCGTAAATAATAAAACCACTCATTAAACATAAAAAAAAGTTCGGCTTAAAACTAAACTGTAATAAAAAAAACCTGGCTGAAAATAAAAAAAAGTCAATAAGCATTCGAAATAACCTCGTAGTAAGCCAAGGTCGCCATGACGTCACAGGACGTCCGGTCAATTGGCGTCATGCGTCACAAATGGGATGCGACCATATGACACACCACACATTGTACGTACGTCAAGGCGCAACATCCTTACTAATCCATACTAATATTATAAATGCGAATGTAACTCTGTTTGTCCGTCTGTCTTTTCATCACGCTAAAACTACAGAACCGATTAGAACGAAATTTGGTATACAGGTTTAGAGCCTGAGAAAGAACATAGGCTACTTTTCAACGGGAAAAAGGTTTAAAAGAGGAAAGAGAATCATTCCTTCTTCTTCATTATAAAAAAAAATATTGACTCTATAACATTTTTATAGTAATCCGTAAAAGTTTTCATTGTACCTTTTACAAAACAAAAATTTAACACCGCTTTGGAAGGCAGTTTCTACAGAGAAGTACCGGCAAAAAAGTTTGATAGTATAGCTTGTTGTTGTGTTTTAAAAATAAAAATATTTATTCAAATTAATTATTAACGTCAGTTACGTTGAAGAACTTAAATATTATAATATATTCACTTCAAATAGACGGGGTTCAGCAATCACTAGCTGGTAAAAATAATTTTAAAAGTACGACTTCCCGAAGTATGACTTCGAAGTATAACTTCTTGGCGACATTATCACGCACGTGGCCGCAAACATGACAGACACAACGGTTCAATAAACCCATTCATTCATACCTCTTTACGAAGTGTCCTTATTTGTAAAATATCGTAAGAACGACAACTAATACGCTGTCGAAAAACACAAAAAATCGACGATCGTTGCTCTTATGGGAATGATTGACATGACAAGACATGATTTTTTTCTTTGTAATTTTACATATTTTTTTTGTATCAGGTGATATAGATTGAGGTGGTACTAATGAAATGGATTAGTTAAGATTTCGTCACTGGCAATACCATACATGTTTTTAAGTTCGTACGTAATAAGTTAAGAGTCGAAAGTCGAACTTCCTTTTTTTGAAGTCTATTAAGAATCTCTTAAGCCTGGTCTTAATATAACTGAATGGATATTTCGGAGTTTTCAGTACCTTTTTTTTACAAGGAGAAGATGAGCAGGCGAGCCACCTGAAGTAAAAAAAACTATGCTCTCTGCTGTATGCTCTCTTCTTAAAACACCATAAGGCTTATTCATCTATGTAGAACCAAAAAATAATTTTTAGTACCTTTTAATTAATGGGTATTTATAATTTTTTACAAAAAAAAATCTTACGAATTCTTACAAAGAATGATACGTCTAGTATACTGCCCATAAATTAAATCTGACAGAAATACGATATATATGATGACAAAACGTCAACAAAATGGCGTGAATGATCTAGAGTAAATAATATATTAAGTTGTAGATTTATTTGCGTTTGCGCAGATTATATTTTGATAATAAACCATATCTCGTTTCTTTCGTGGTATAGGTATAATTGTTTTGTATTAGAATGACAATTCAAAAGTGCTATAGTTGGTTTACTAGTTGATAAAGATTCAATATTCTTTGACTATGAATTTTATGTATGAAAATAGCTGTTGCCCGAAACTCCATCCCCGTGGACTTTCAAATAAACTTTAACCCTTTATAAACCTTTTTTCCAGTTAAAAAGTACCCTATGTTTAATCTCAGGTTGTAGTTCATGTGTGTACCAAATTTCATTTCAATCGGTTCAGCGGTTTGGCCGTGAAAGAGTGAAATTATAAAAGATTAGTTTCTAAATGTAGTCTTGACTTTGGGCAAGGACGTAGGCAAATTTTTAATATGGCCTTTTGTTCCTAGTTTCTTTGGGACCCACATCAGTGGGTATATCAATGCATTTAACATTAAATATCAAATTAAAAAAATCTTTACTTTTTAGTACTTCTTTTGTACAAAGTGTGTATGAGTTTCTTTGCCTGTATTCTTCTCATACACCTTACCCTTTGGAAACAGGCGTTTATAGATTGAAACAGACAGACGGCAAAATTATTTTATATTTTTTTTTGCAATAACGTAATGCTTTGGACAAAGCAGATTGTGTGGCTGCAACGACATGTCGTATTGATCTATATTTTTAGTTTTGACGTTCATAAATATCACAATGTGATTTAAATGAATAAATTATTTTCATTTTCATTTTCATTTTCAAAGCATGATACTCTACATCGTTGTTCTTGCTATTAAAATTTACCCCAAAACCAATAAATAGCTATTCCAAATAGTTACCCCTAAATTGTTTCAAGGAAACGCACAAAGGAATTTCGAGTGACATTATTCCCGGTTCTACAAAAAAATGTAGGGTCAGCATAAAAAAGGGTGCCACGTGGACATTCCACGGAACCCTGTTATCTAGTGACGTAGCTTCTTGGAAGTGGTCCATGAATGGAGTAGGGTGACCCGCCGTTTGGATGTTCCGGGCTTTTTGTTTTTTTTTTTTAATTTTTGTCTAACTCAATTTTTGTGGATGTGTGATGATGACTAAAATGTAGTGTCCCATTTTAAAAATGACTTTTCAAGTTATGTTTGCTTTGATATTCATACGAGAAAAATTACAAAATCCAAATAGTATTCAAATGATGTTAAAACAGTTACGATGTATATAAATAATACTAAATGTCTATAAATAGTGATATCCATACTAATCCTATAAATGCGTAAGTAACTCTGTCTGTCTGTCTGTCTGTCTGTTACGCTTTCACGCCAAAACTACTGAACCGATTGTAATGAAATTTGGTACACAGATGGTCTAGAGCCTGAGATAAAACATAGGCTACTTTTTACCTAAAAAAACGGTTATAAAGGGGAGAAAGGGGAAGTTAAAGTTTATATGAAAGTCCACGCGGACGGAGTCGCGGGCAACAGCTAGTTTGTAATAAATAGTAAATTGCATATAGTTGCATTGCATATAGTAAAAATGTTTAAAAGATATACAAGAATATTCTGCTCTTAAACATAATATATAGAAACTTAATTTATTAATTTAGTATGATACGTATTATGACTATTACATACATACTAAGTAGTACTAAGCATATGTATTACACATTTACACATTACACCATTACGATAAATAATCGAATGTGTATGTTAGTTAGTATGCGAACATGACTTATAAAATTTAGAATTAAAAAGTTTTGAGCTGAATAATCTTAAACGTCAATTATTAATTAAAAAATTACATTAAAAAAATTGATAACATAATTTAACTTATCTGTTCAATGAAATAGTAGTTTTAAATAGATATACATATATAAAAATATTAATATCACCATTATATACCACCACTTGTAGACAGTTTTATCATTTTACACTAGCCGATAAAACCAGGAAAAAATATATCAATTGATTATTATCAACAATGAAAACTATTTTATTTGATAGTTTTATCTGACATCTGACATTTTAATAGTACTAGAAATATCTATTTCTATGAAACTGTCTGATGACAAAGTCTATTCGTTAAACGAATTTACAATAACATCTTATACAAAAACTACAAGTTGCTTTGAACCACATTAAGTATAGATATCAACTGTGCAGTTTCATATACGAAAGCGACCACCTCTGCTTATGTGCAATCAATATAGATTAACAATTAATAATATAATATAGTTATGCTCCCATTCACAAAATAAAACGCAATTGCCGTTCAATTCAGTCTAAAATCAAATAACCATACCTTTAACGTAAGTTTTAAGCCTTACAATATAAAAAAATCAACTCCTATTTCATACCCCTGACTATCTGAATGACTCGCCTGAACAGTTAAGGCGTAAATATACCAGACACACTTACATTACATTACATATTTTATAATATTACAAGTTGTGATATTTGATCAATGAAAAGCATTTGTAAAGAACGCGATACTAGCCATCACGCAATCATTTATCGTTCGTATGCTCTAATCAAACCTGATAGCTTATCAGTACGTTGACTGAGATTAAGCAAATAGAACGTGGAAGAGGTTTGATCAATTTATCATTTAACACTTTACACTTACCGACCTTTGAGACTCGAGGCTTATAGTTTATGGTACAGTGATATCTTGGAATTATCAGGAAATAGTTAATGTAGTCGCTACTAATGCGCCGAGGTCTGAACCATTGGATGGTATATCGAACCATTGGATACTAACGGCCAGTCAGACTAATCGAGGAACCTTCCCTTGGTTCAGAGAAAGTTTACATAGTACAACAACACTTAAATAGGGGAATACTCATGCAATAGAAATGCTTGTAATCAAATGTAATAAGAGAGGTAGAAATTATAAGGGGGCCTCTAAGGATGAATGCCTCGGAAGAAAAGGATTTAAATCGAATCGCAATGATATCTCATATCACATTATATAATGTAATGATGACGATATTAAAAAATATGTTAACAGTAATTTAATGCATGGATTGATTGGTGATTGATTTATTTTGAAAGCTACTAATGATATGATTATTTCTCACGTTCTCTTGTCATGACTATTTAAATAATACTAGCAAACCTTACAGATTTTGTTGTCAATTTTTACGGCAAGCAGTCGATTTTTCTCACCCTAAAAACCATTCTTGGACTTCAACGAATTTATATGCCTGCCTTATCGGCCAAATTTGCATTAATAAACCATTTTGGGATTATTTTCAAGTTATATATTTTTTTAATTGGGCATATTTAAATGTGTTTTTAGTTCGTTTAGCGTATATTAACTGCTCACAAAATCTATTTATTTTTAGATAGCAAATACTCAAAAAATTCCTAACTTAAGATATTCTGTCTTATAAAAAATGCTTACGGAAACAATCAAAATCATAATTGATAACAGCAAAGTGCATCAAACAATCGAATGGTTGATAAGAATGCATACAACTGGATATACATAAAAACATATAATTAGTTTTATCACACATAATATTTATGTTATATTTGCATGCCAAGGGGGTATAATAATAAATGTAATCAACATATCGACAATTATATTTGAATATAATCAACATTGAAATCTACTTAATTTATCTTTTACGTATAGGGAAAAAAATAAAATTAATTATTGAAACTATCATAATTAAGTAAGTTCTCCATTATTAAAGAATACACGTTTAATATTTTAGTAATTCTGCTCTTTAATAGGTAATACTTTTGAAAAAAATTGTCTGTATGTTGGCTTACTGAACGACACAACGTCTTGAGAAAATGCCTGTTTTCTTTCGCGCTCTCGTTTGCACTTCAAGCCTTAAATGGAACAACTCAGAGCGAAGTAACGCTGTACGTGTCATGTTTTTTCGTGCGTGCTGCCGTGTCTATCAAATTATAAGACTGTGTCATGTCAAAAATACTTTATCTATTTAAAAACTAAGTCCAACTTGATTAAAATTCTTCGTATATCTAATGGCGGCTATCTATATAGGTATTTCTAATCCTAAACGCTTATCGAATCACGTTTGAGGCGTTATTTCATGATAATCATACGAGTCTAGTCTACATCGTCCTGTTTCTGACGTTGTTTGTAGCGTTAGTAGTAAATGTGAAATGAACTCTTTTTATCACCCTTTTACGCCACAAATAGTATACTGAAATTGGTTAAATTAAATTAGGATAGAACTTGGGGTAAAGGACATATTTTTTGTTTAAAACACGTGATATTCTTGACAAAGGGGTCGTGATGATCACGCGATGACAAGTTAAAGCAAACATGGTGATTTTCTGTCACTTTTATCTGGTCGATACACCTCATAAGGGACCATTCTTCTTTATGGCCTTGTACCTATAAGTTTGAAACTGGTACCAGGGAGGTCCCTGGGAAGGTTCCCCTGGACAAAACAGGGTACGTCTCTTTGATAATAAACTTTCTAAGTAACTTAATAGTAATCTTATCAGCTAGTGAATCTCACTCGCGTGATTATGACCGTGACGTCATAACAATAGAACTGGGCGTTTTCAAGTGTGCATTGATAACTGATAAGGAACTACTTGCTGAATATCCAGTATTTACTAGTTCTTAATTAATAAGTTAGTATTATTTGGAAGCTTATTAATGTTTTCGGTAATAGATAAAGTCAAATATGTCTTTTTTCAAATACTTTTTTACAGTAATGCCTTTGAAATATCATAGTATTTAGAAACGGTCAAATAAAATAGTATCGAGTGCAAACAAATTATTAAAATGCTATGGAAAAACTCATATATATCAATAAATGGGTCTACTTACTATATCTAAATCCGATTAGTTTTATTTAAACGAATTTATTTTGATAAATACCTAATTACAATATTATTAAATATGAATCATACGTTGTGTTGCTTTTTATAAAATCAAGAGCGAGTCGGACTCGCCCACAAAGGATTCCGTATAATTATGTATATCATTTGAATGCTTAACAAACTATTGTATGAATATTTCATGCGTTTATCTGTTTCCGGATCAATGTTGAGCCAAAACAAAACATTTCGTTGTATTTGAGCACCCTTAAATATTTTATTTATTATATTTTCTTATATCGACAATAGAAATACTTTATCTCTAAAATTTCCAGTCCAGACAGTCCCATAAATAACTAAACTGTGAGTGTCTCTAGCGGAAACGCTTGGATACCCGCTCCCGTGGGTGATGCAATAATTTGTAAAATACCATCACGTACGAACTACGACAGAGCCACGCCTTCCGAATCAGACGACATCAATGACTAGTTCATCCTGTGGCGTCGACTGCCTTGAGCTTATCGAGATTGAGATTTCGAATTTATTTAGCAGGGGATTTATCTTGTTATCTACTTGTTTAATATGCAAGTGTTGCTATTTTACAAATATATAGATAATAGAGTGGATATAGAAATATAAAACTTCGTAAATACTCTAAAATTTTAAACAAATCATAGCCTATTATAATATACTATGTCATACTTTAACCTAACCTTTTGTAATACATCATTATCAATGGTGCAGCTACACCTTAGTTCCTATATTATGTCCAATAATAAAGTTCAATAAATACATCTTTCTCCAACTAGGTTACTAGTATATATAGTTATTAGTATAGATTATCATATCAAATAATGATGCCTAATCTCGAGAGAAATTAAGAAGCTTCTTCCAAACGTTCTCCGACAAATCCATCGTGTTAAAACTATGAACTTTTACTATCTATATTGTAAGTAATTGTTTATTTAAAAGATTAAAGCCAATTACAAACTCATGTTTTTTTTTCCTAAACTATATTGCACGTGAATCGTCAATCACAAAACAATTGAACGGTTCGGAAAGCAGTTTCTACTGAGAAAAACCGGATAGAAACTCTCTTAACTCTTGTTAAGCGCATTCAAACCACTTGATACATATTTATTTGGTATACATATCGTCATATCACAAAACAACGTTATTTTCCTCACCACTTTGACTGGCAGTCAAGCAGTGCGTTTTCGAAGGAACTTTTTGCCACGCACGACCATCCTGTGGAATCAGCTTTCTCATGCAGCGTTCCCGAACACGTACCACTTATCCCGGAATACTGAAACGCAGCTTAAATTTAAGTACAACTTAAACCCGTCCGATATGACAGTACGCTAAACAATTCTTTTAAAATTACGAGTCTTAAAGCGTGCTTAAATTTAATTTGCGTATGAGTATTTGGCCGTTTGGGACCTTCAAAAAAAGAGCGTACCCTACCTTAAAAGGCCGGCAATACACTCGTGACATCGCGAGTACTAATGGGCGGCGCTGATCACTTTACATCAGATGACGCTAGTTTGCCCCCTCTTAAACAAAAAAAAAAATACATGAGAGGAATCAAATGCTGGCATTTTATTATGATCCGAATAGACTACTGTTTTGGTCTTACGTTTGTGGAGGAAATAAAATGTAGCCTTCGTTTTGATTCAGTCAAAGGGAGAATCCTCAACAAGTTCTGAAACTAACTAACTGTTTATAAATGTTGAGTCTGGAAAAAAATATCATAAGCGCGATTCAGAATTCTGCCTTCATTTATATAACCTAAAAGTTAGAATTGCATTACAATTAACAGATCACGAGATAAATACGACGTTATGAGTCATTCTTTAATTTAACGCTGACCCTCTAAATGCAACGGGGAAAAATCCTATGCAAGTGTTTCATTATGGTCACCCGACTATCAACTTTATACTTCGAGAATAAGGTTTATTTTTCATTGACACTTAAGTGTGAGAATATTATTTGTTCAAGGAATTATGAGCTTTAATTCGTTCGGATAAAGCTCCTTTTCAGTTGCATCATTCATTACCTTTTTTGGTTAGTAAGAAGATTTTTTGATACGAGGTTTTAGACTTTATTTTATAAGGGTTAAGGTGTTAAATTGTTTGTTTAAAAAATCGTCGTCTTTTAGTCTGTCCGTGCAGTGGGTCACGTAAGAACTTGGTTAAAATGTTTCCATTACTTAACGATAATTTGATGAATTATCGAATTTTGGCATTCCATTATTGTTTTGTAATACTATGACGATTCAAGCTTTTTATGTAACCTAGTTGAATCCTACTAATAATATAAACTAGCTGTTAAAATTATTCCCCTGGAAACTGGATAAAAAGTATCCTATGTCCTTCTCCTGGCTCTAAACTACCCCCCTGCCAATTTTCAGCTAAATCGGTTCAGCCGTTCTTGAGTTATAAGTGAAGTAACTAACACGACTATATTTTATACATATAGATGTGAAAGTTTGTGACAATGTATGTATGGATGTTTGTTTGTTATTCTTTCACGCAAAAACGGCTAGGCCGATTTAGTTGAAATTTGGTATGTAGATAAATAATACCCTGGATTAACACATAGGATACTTTATATCCCGGTATTACCCCGGGAACGGGAGCTACGCGGGTAAAGCAATAAAATTTTTGACATTGCGTTTAAACAAACTTCAGTTTTTATAATATTATAGTTTTAATAATATTATTCTGTTGCTAAGTAAAATGGAAACGCACTACATTATCAAGAAAGTGATTTTTAATGTTTCTTTCGTTTTCTTATCTTTGGCCTCGTTACCTGCCATCAAGCTCCTAATTAAACAAAAAGGTTTTACCTAGTATTTCAAAACGTTTCTTTTAATACAAGTTGAGAAAAAAAGCGGTAATCTTAGGGTGGATTTACACCAAACGAGCGAATGCTCATTCTATCCCCACTACGTCAAATACTTCTAGTGTAAACAGGCATAGTTATTCACTCGTTGTTCTTAGTGCGTTCGCAAAGATTCTATAGAATATTTTAAAAATGCTCGCTCGCTCGATGTAAACGGCGCAAGAGCGCGTAAACAGTTGCTTAGAACATTCTAGCGTGTTCGGACGCGCTCGCTCCACTGAGCGGTCTCATCTCTTGTTTACACCAAATGATTAAGAAAGAACATTCTTGTTCTAGTTCTAGTTCGTTGTTCGTTTGATGTAAATAGATACGTCAAGCTTTAGTTTACACTAGATATTAACGAAAGAATGCTCTAGTTCTAGCTCTAGCTCTATGTTCTTTTAGTCTAAATCCACCTTTATGCTGATTTCCAAAAAGTTATTGATCTTTCGCTTCAGTAAGTGGAATCAGGTCATAGTTAGGAATTTGTTTGTATGTGTGTGTTAATTTCGAGACAGAAATAGTTCTATATTTCTTATGGTAGATTCAGAGAGTTTTCTGTACGATTGTCTGTTTATAACATTTCGGTTTCGATACTTGAACTTAAAAAATACGTTTAAATTCGGTATTAAAAACTTCAACAGTATTTTAAAAATCATTGGGTAGTTTTATATATACATATAAGCATACATACGCACACGACAGACAAACAGACAGATGAAAGTGTCTTTTTTAATATTTTGTTATACTGTTTACATTTATAATCCATCAACATAGATGAAACAGATTTTAGAGTTAAAATTTTAAAAGATAATTACGCAAAATAATGATGAAGGCAAACGAAGCCGGTAACAGCTACTATAGTATAAGAACCTAAGCTAAAGTTATTTTGTAACTTATTTTCTTGTCGTATAGTTGTAAAGTCGTAACATCTGGTGTTATGATCGATTGTCATAGTCAGAAAGTTATTGAATTGTATTAACCCAATATATTAGAGTCCACGTACAGTCGACTACAAAACTAAATAAGGCGTTAAGTGACTCAGATATGTCACTAAATTTTGTTTATATATGGCGCACCGCAGGCTTATAGTTTTTTTTTTTAATAGGGGGCAAACAAGCAGGCGAGCTTGATGGAAAGTGGTCATCGCCCATCAACACTAAACATTACAAAACATCTAAATACTAAATAAAACATTTCGTCGCTAGATTATAGATATAGCTATAGATATGATCTGTCTTGCAGTGAAGCTACACAACAATAAAAGTAATTTTCAAATTGGTCCAGTACTTTTGAAGTCCAAACAATTCAAAAAAATCAAACCTTTCTTCTTTCTTCAATAAATATAGATAACTAGCTGTGGCCCGCGACTCCGTCCGCGTGGACTTTCAAATAAAACTTAGACCCCCCTTTTAACCCATTTTTCCAGTTAAAAAGTAGCCTATGTTTTATCTCAGACCAGCTGTGTACCAAATTTCATTACAATCGGTTCTGTAGTTTTGGCGTGAAAGAACAAGTAACAGACAGACAGACAAACTATTTAAGTTTCAAAGATTAAGGAAAAATTCCTTAACGTCCACCTGTAAAGAGTTAATTATAACATTATAATTTAGCCTGATACATAATTTATCCTACAAAGTAAATTAGAAAAATTTCCACCATATTTAAGTAGTGTACCATACTCAACCTTATATTTTCCATTTAATTTATTATTACAAAATAAATACATAAAAATAAGTTAAATGATTTACACACAATACTTTTATAAATACCTCATACAGAATGTCAATCAGTTTATTGAAAAAAATATTATGAAAACAATTTTGTTTGCACAAAAACATTTTATAGGTATTGATTGTTCACTTTACCTAAAATAATACAAACAAATTGCATATAGTATGATACGTACAAACAAACTCCCACCACCACCTTGACAGTCATAGGGGGGCGTCCATAAATTACGTGAGGTATTTAAGAGAAGGAGGGGGTCCGGTCTAATCTCATCTAATCGTTGGAGAAAGGGGGGGTCTCGGCAAATATCACGCAATTTTTTTCTGATGATTCACATCCTAAAAAGTCTCACGTGAGATTCGGGGATGGGGGTGGGGTTGAATAAAATTTCATGACATGTCACCAGGGGGGGGGGAGGGGCAGAAAATTAAAAAAACACCTCACGTATTTTATGAACGCCCCCTAGACACTTGGGCAGTTTTAAAAGAAACTTTTTGCCACACATCACCTTGTGGAATCAGCTCTCTCAGGCGGTATTTCCGAGGTAATACGACTTGCGGTGCTTCAAGAATAGAGCTACATCTTTCTAAAAGGTCGGCAACCTACTCCATATATATCTAGCTCCACCACAGCTTATTAAATTATTCTTTATTTTATATACCAAAATCACAAACAATTAAAAGTAAAAACAATCAAATATCAACAAAAATCTATTTACGAATATGTTAATTGCAGCCTTATCAGTAGTCAGTGTTTTCTACCAGACCTAGTGTTCATGGACAGCGATGACCTCTTTCCATCAGGCTCGCTTTCTCGCTTTGCCCCCTATTTTAAAAATAAAAAAAATTACAAGAGGTCAAATATGAGACAAACTTAAAACAGTTCAAACTCCCAAAAGTCCATAAATCGATCTAATTTATTTACATTAACATATCTCTCATCGCGGTAAAGCGATAATAGTGTGAAAACACGCGTTTTCTTGCAAATAGATTTGTTTTGATATGGGCTGCTGCTGTTGAAAGATTTCGTAAATATTTAACGAAATATAAACACGAAACACCTTTATTTTTCTCGAGAACACGTATTTTAGTTGAATGACTACCGGCTCGTATTATATACTAAGTACGCGAGGCGGTTTTACTCGGAATTACTCGAAAAGTAAATATTATGTTGAACGCATGCTATATCCTTTTATAAAAAAAAATCATATAACTAAATTTGTTTACTATGTCATATTTTACTATGTACAGTGAATTTTTGTTAAAGGATTTTTTAAATAAATAACTAATTAAATAAATAAATAAAAGTAACACTGAAGTTGCGAATATATAGATAACTAGCTGCTGCCCGCATCTCTGTCCGCGTGGACTTTCATATAAACTTTGTCCTTCCCTAGGCTCTAGACTATCTTTGTACCAAATTTTGTTCTGATCGGTTCTGTAGTTTTAGCGTGATGGAAAGGCAGACAGACAGACAGACTTACTTTCGCATTTATAATATTAGTATGGTCAGACCTACATTGTGTCTTTTTCTCTTTGACTGTCTGTATTTATTTATTATTTAACTGTCTAGTAGTAAAGATTCATGTGTATAGTTTAAATGTATGTGATGCTTTGCGATAAATGTTTGTTTCTGTAGTTTTTTATTTTTTCTTCGAATAGTGCCGAGATAATGAGGAACCAACAAATACAGATTTATATAAAATTTCGCTTTTTAAATTAAGTAAGAATTAGCCTAGTCTCATACTAGCAATTTTATCATTTTTATATAAATAAGTAACTCTTAAAATGACCTCAGGAACACGAGCGTCATTCTAGTATATTATTAAGGTCCATTAAACCATAATTGACCAATTTATCCCATAGAGCTTGTCGTCAGGTACACCATAGATAAAGCAAATCGCCCTTAATTAGTACTTATAACAGAAAACACGAACAATTAATTAAAATAACAACTGTACTTACCATAGATAATGTTCTTGAAAGTGACATTTAAAAGAGCGGGAAAATTGACGTTTATTTTTTTTTTTTCAGTTATGGCATTTCGTGTCAATTGTTTGCCAGTGTCAAATGTTCACATTTTTGTTTTTTTTTTTTTTATACTATGAAGAGGGGAGACGAGCTGGACGCACTCCTGATGGTAAGAGTAACGCCAGCCCATAGCCAATGCAGTGCTACCCGGAACTTTGCTATAAAGCCCAACTCCGGGCAGGGGTGCACTACAGCGACGCTCCCCACTTTGGGTCGTCAGATGTTAAGACTCATTAGCCCAGTGTTTGTTATTGAATAGTGTCTTGTGCCATATTTATATATAAGTATCTAACATATAATTTATATTTATTTTTATTACTAGGGTTTTCTTATTAATGTAACCAAAAATAAAATTAAAAACTATCTCATGATCACCATGAAAGTAAGTATCATGATCTATCAAAATGCCAGCACTCCATATTATAGTATTAAATTCCTGAGATAAAAAAAATTATCTGCAGGAAATCGCATATTTAGTCTGTGTTACCTGTTACGAAATACAAAATTCAAATCATCTTATGTAACAGACATGCTTTAAAAAAACTCCACTGGAAGGTATATTATCCTTATTAAAATTGTATAAATTTTTTCCATCGCGTTTTACATTCATGATGTAATCTGTCTCTTTTTAAATTTATTCCATAAGCTTATTATAGCGTGTAGACGCTATAGTTTTGATAAATATTTCGTCTAAAACTAAAACAAAAAATATTGTACAAAAATATTAAATATTACTTACATACTTTACGTACGTATACCAGATAAAAAAATTAATGACAATAAAACCGTTAAATCAAAAAAATGTCTATAGCAATTTCCCGAAAACCATCTGATTTGTCAATAAAAAGATTGTGTTTCAATAAAAAAATTACTTCACATATTTATTATCTATTAAATCATTTACTTCTAAATAAGTGTAGATGTAATAAGTAATTATAATACTTCTATAATTGACAAATTGTCAAATTTCTATATAAAAAATAAAAATACTTTTTTTTTATAATATTTTCTAAAGTCTAACCGACTTATACGAGTATTGTAAAAACAGACAATTTTTTTTAAACTTGAGATGATTGTATGAGTTAAATGTATTTAGAGGTTAGAATTTAATTTGGTTACAATTTTTTTTTTCTATGCAAATAATCTATTGACATTCAAATAAAAGATTAAAATATAATTATACCCACTCCTATTGGATGTAGTTGGATTAAAACAAAGACTATAGGTATAATTAAAACAATTTATAGAACGTACACGCGTATGCCCCAAAGTTTAAACATGAAGAGTATTATGTCAATCCACGGTCAAGGTTTAAAGTGAATTTAAAAAGATAATGGAAATCACAGAATAATACCAGTTAAAAAAAACGATTGAAACATAATTCATATTGTGATTGTAAAATGCTTTTTTTATGTATGGTAGCCGAACCACGTGAGTTTTGAGTCAATTGTCATTCATGAAGTATAGGTCGCGTCACGAATGTTTAGCGCTGGACGAGAATAGCTGCGCATCGGTAGAATCGCGTTCGTAATTGACGTATTGGTGCGAGAAAGACAACGCGACTGGAACAACCAATCAACGCTCGCGCACCCGACGATCACGCGCCCCGCGCGCCGTTCCGTCCCCTCGATAAAATAAGGTTATTTTTGACTTCTGCGCAGGTTTTGTTCAGCGCTAAAGATTCATGACGCGACACACCCGGCATATAAGTTGACGCGTTTTTTTTAGAAAATTATTGTAAAAATTGATGAGGAGTCTAGTAGTAGATGAACCATTTCACCACCAAGAATTGAAATTAGTTGACACGTTTAAAGTCAAAGTCAAAAGTATCTTAATTCAACTAGGTTACATAAAGTAACACTTTTCAATCGTCATGGTATTACAAAACATTTACCACCGGTTCGGAAGGCAGGTTCTACAGAGAAGAACCGACAGAGACTATGATAGTCGCTCTTTTTAAAATAAGAGCATACAAACAAAAACTCGACTACTATAATATTTAGACATGAAAAAGTTCACCGTCCCACAATTTTCTTATATTTCCAATATCATATCCCAAACATTTTCTTATATTTTACACGACACATAAAACGACAGAAAAGAGATAAATAATAAAATAAAACCAACAAGAAAAAAAAGAGATAGTTTTGTCCGTTGCGCGTGAAAGCACCGGCAACCAATCACCTAAAGGTAATACGTCATAATTATGATGTCTCTGTGTCTTCAAAATTTTGCGCTTATAACATATCTATTTAAGGTCTCTACCCACTACATAGTATCATATTATGACCGGGCTATGAACGTATTAGACAAAGAAGTATTCTCTGTATTGAAAAGTATGGGAACATGCCCACTAGCCCGTTCCGTTACCGACCAGCACCGTCACGTGCCATGCACGGACCGGCAAGTATTGCCGATACATACGACTTTGATACCCTCTAGAGGGCATAGTATCGCGTATCGTGTTGCTAGACGTGTCTGATACGGTCATAGCACGGTCATGGTATGATACGTTGTAGTGGGTACAGTCCTTTAATATAGAATTGTGAAAACACGTGACTAAAGTTGAAAATTCCAAAATCTGCCGTCTACACGTGATTGGTTCAACGTGAAACCGAAATTAGCATTATTTTTACTTTCAACACTTACCCCATAGCTTTTCACCTTTTTGTTTTTCTAGTTAAAATTTATAATGTGTCTGAACGAGGAAATTATGGTCAATTATTTGAATTTCATTTGAATTGCTTGGAAGTAATACTGTCGAAATGGAAATTATTCTAACAATAGGTTTAATTAACATTTCAGGTTTAATTACAAATTCTTTTTTTATTTTTTATCATTAACATAGAATAATAACACCTAGACCCGCAATGTGAGCATGCGAAGTGAAGCCATTTCAAAGTAGACAATTTTGTCTACTTACAAATTGTCTCCGCAGTATAGTATTCGTCAATTTCCTTTAGCGCTGAACGAAACCTGCGCAGAAGTCAAAAATAAGGTATCGAGGTAGCGGTGCGGCGCGCGGGGCGCGTGATCGTCGGGTGCGCGAGCGTTGATTGGTTGTCCCAGTCGTGTTGTCTTTGAGCACCCACGAGCGCGATTCTACCGATGCGCAGCTATTCTCATCAATCGCTAAATATTTTTGACGATTATTATACATTGTATCAAAATTCGAATGTTTTTCGTAGATTTAAATTTTTTCACATTTAAAGGGTAAATTCTTTTATAGCAGCAACAAAATCGGTGGGCTTGTGTGCGTGTCATCGAGTATAATAACGTGCTTTTTACACTTTACTTACATAATACAGATTTGTTTTCACTAACGATGGACCGATTATTAAGGGACTATCAGTCTATGCGTTATACGTCTATATCCATAAATATTGAAGGTCTAATATTTATTTATTTATTTAGATACACTGAGAAGCTAACACAATAGATATATACAGGTAAAATTACATTAAACTACTTTTATTAACATGTGCTGCTCTT
The DNA here is from genome assembly GCA_026213755.1 of Eurema hecabe. Classification (NCBI taxonomy): domain Eukaryota; kingdom Metazoa; phylum Arthropoda; class Insecta; order Lepidoptera; family Pieridae; genus Terias; species Terias hecabe. The sequence goes on from JADANM010005524.1 coordinate 7,148,758, forward strand.
AATTGTGTATACAACTTTGACCAAATAGAAATTCACAACAGAAAATATAAAAATAATAAAATCGTATATAAAAAAGATAGAACAAATAGAATATAGAAAAGTGCATAAAATTATGTGTTTAGACTACTACCAAATATTTCTTTTAAAGCTGCTTTGATATGACACGTCATAAATAGTTAAAAGGAAGAAGTAGAAGCAATTTCCTTCCCATGTCTATAGCATATAGATCTCATATGATATATTATGTATATCATATGAGATATACATAATATATACCCACACACATACATAATATATACAGAATATACTCCCTTTCATATCCGAAAACTATTTAAATTTTCCCCTCGTTCTCTATATCAGCGCATTCAAACAAACGAACTCCTTATATACTTGCAAGATTAACCTTGTTCCTCACATAGCCTATACAAGGAAACAAAGACTGACCTCAGATTTGAATTTCATATCACTAAGATGGAAAATTCTTTCAACATGAATTGTCCGAAGCATCGCTTGTAAGACGCAATAGATTTTCGACTTTGGCTTGTTTTTAAACGATTTTTTCTGAAACTGCGCAGTAGCGGTGTTTTTTTTTTAATGTGTAATTGGAGCTTTTAGACGTAAAGTCTGAAAACAATAGTTTCTTTAACAAAACCATAAAATTGCTTGTTAATAAAGTTTACTTTATATCTTAACTTTAATCTATATATATATATATAAAAGAAAGTCGTGTTCGTTACTTCACTTATAACTCGATAACGGCTCAACTGATTTGGCTGAAAATTGGTGGGGATATAGTTTAGAACCAGGAGAAGGACATAGGATACTTTTTATCCAGTTTCCATGGGAATAATTTTTTTATGAAAGTAAACGCGGACGGAGTCGCGGGCAACAGCTAGTTATATATAAGGAAATAATGCTCATTAGAACATAACAATAACGATTTTAAATTTTGTTGGTATGTTGAAAATAAGATACCTAAAATAAGACATATCGTAGCCAATCAAACGTCCCCCATATAAAATATATGTATAATGTATATAGAAGAATTTTTAAAAACCTTGAATATATTGAACAGAAAAATCATTCTTACTACAAACTAGCTGTTGCGCGAGACTCCGTCCGCGTGAACTTTCATATAAACTTTGACCACCCCCCTTATAACCTTTTATTCCAGTTAAAAAGTAGCCTATGTTTTATCTCAGGCTCTAGACCATCTGTGTGAACGAAGCCGGGGCGAGTCGCTAGCGTATGTTTAAACTTGAAACTGGAACATCTGTCAATTCCTAAAAAGCCTTTGTCCCATGGAATGTAACATACAGTTTCCGCCGAGAATTTCCATTATAAGATATACTCAATACTGAATGTCAATCATGCATCTAAAGTGAGCGAATTCATGTTTGCTAATGCGCAAATACAGTGTGTAACAAAACAAGTGTCCGATCCGAAAACCCCTTACTATATACTGGTAGTAGGTCCTTATTTTGCTATCGTTTTGAAAAAATAACATAATTAATTTTTCCAACCAAAAAAAATAGTAAAATTGCATAACAAACGTGGCAATACCGTCTCGCGTTCACGTGTTCTGCTAGCTGTAGGGTCTACGAACCGTACGGGAGTTGCCAGCATTTGTGAATTTCCCTGAATTTGTGTAAAAAATTTCACTAGTAACACAATCTTTAAAGCTTTATTGCATTGTTATTTTTAGACATAGGTTTTTTATTTTATTTTATTCGAAAAGGTTTAAAGATAGATAATATTATCCTTCAGGGTCGGACACATGTTTTGTAACACACTGTATAAGGTTTTTTCGTCTTAACTTTTAAGAAAATAGATTAAAACTAAGTTTAAATATAACTAGCCGTGGTTTAATTCGTATTTAAGCATGTATTACACTAAAACATTCCTCTTGAATTACTGTTTCTGTTAAAAAAAATGCATGCACATTGGTTGCGAAGTTTACAAAGATACATAGGGACAGACAAAGAAAAGCGTATTTTTTACTATAAAATGATAATGATAGGAAAAACTTAATCATTTCACCCGCGTAAAACCCAGCCCCGTTTTTTAAGTAAGAATTTTTTTTTTCTTACGTCATGTGTTCTATGACAGAAGTAAGAAAAAATATCATTGACTGTTTTAGCGCGAAATTATGACATACAATCAAATGTCAACCTTTCAATGACTCCTGCCAATTTTAAAATAACCTCAAAATACATGAATATAAAACAGTAGGTATATAAATGAGAGAACGATATTTAAATGGCGTCTGCGCATCTTCGACGCGGGAATCGATTTAAATGTTTTACGTTTTCTAGAAAATACCGGTTGCATTTTGGCGCGGAAATTACAAAAAAGTTTATGTGGCGGGAAAAGATTATAGAATGACCATAATTAAGTTTTTTTTTAAACTACAGATACTATGACATTTGAATATTTTATTAAGGACTAGCTGACCCGGGCATTATGTTAATTATCCTTTTCGGTTTTTTATATATATGACACTCAGCAATAATGTGTCTTTCTATTGGTGAAAGAATTTACTAATCGGTTCATTAGATCCCGAGATTACCCCTTAAAATTTAACAAACACACAAACTTTTACTATAATATTAGTATAGATTAATTATGTCCCGCGTTTTCACTTGCGTTTATTATTTCTCTTAAATTATTAAATTAATTTATGAATCTTCTTCGATATTTTCTGAGTATGCATTTTCATGAAAAATTATCTAAATATTACTTTTTAATACTATGACGATTCAAAAGTGTAACTATATGTAGCCTAGTTAGAATATAGATAATATGTTTGGCTTTCCTAGTTTTTTAATTATTTCATTTTACGGATTAATGCTTAACATTGATTGTTTTATCTACATCTCGTTTTTCTCGAATTGTCGTCGAATCGAGTTTTGGTTTATATTTACAATTGTATGTTCTTATTTTAAAAAGAGCGACTATCAGAGTCTCTTGCCGGTTCTTCTCTGTAGAAACTGCCTTCCGAACCGGTGGTAAATGTTTTGTAATACCATGACGATTCAAGTGTTACTATATGTAGCCTAGTTGAATAAAGATACTTTTGACTTTTTACGTCATTCATATATCGAGAACTCTCAAAAGAACTAAGTAGTCAATGATATTATATAATAGATATGTTATACCCATACAAATCAACCGAAAAAAGTGTTCCGCACAGCAGCGGCAGCACACATACATACAAGTCGAAACGATAGAAAAGAAACATGATAACTAACAAGATGAAAAGAGATAGTTAGTTTTGTCAGTTGCGCGTGACAGCACCGGCAACCAATCACCTTAAGGCAAGACGTCCTAATAAGGATGTTTTTACGTCTTCAAATTTTTGCGCTTTTATTTAATATAATAAAATTATAAGTAGTTTCGCTGGATGCGTGCAATGTGCAGTGACAGAAAATTAACAAATGTTTTTCTTTAACTTGATATTGATGGAAATGTCGCATTATGCTCTGTAATTGAAAAACCGTACGTACAAAGGTAGGTAAACCGACCGATAAGTAATATATCTATTGAATATCTGAACTGTAGAATATGTATGTTTGACCGCGCTAATCTCTAAAACTACGTATCCAATTTGATAAAACTTTTAGCGTTTGATAGTCATATCATTGAGGTTAGAGGCTATCTGCAGTATGATAAGAACCTTGTTAGCCGGCAGCCCAAGCCACGGTACAAAACTAGTATTATAATTATTTACTTTTGTAAGAATATTTTGGAAACATATTCGTATTAAATTAATAAATGCCTACGACAGTCTAAAATAATACAGTTTAAGTAAAATAGGCAATTATCAAAATTGGTTCAATAAATTCCAAGGTACTAATAAAGTTACTAACACAAAGTTTTTTTAATTAAGTGGAGATTTTTATTTCATTAAAAGCATTAATTATTTAAGAAACATAGTCAGTCGGTTTACCGTTTTCGGTAAAATACCGGAATGAAAAGTTGATATATTAATCCAGAATCTAATCTATCTGCATGCCAAACTCCATCAAAATCTATTCAGTAGTTTTTGCGTGAAAGATCAACAAACATCCCTTGAACATACATCCATAGCACAAACTTTCGCGTTCATAATATTAGTAGGCTCTACCCATCTTTAATATAAAATGTCAAATGTGTTTCAATCTTAACTCAAAAACAGCTGTACCTATATCGATACTAATATTATAATTGTGAAAGTAACTCTGTCTGTCTTTCCATCACGCTAAAACTACTGAAACGATTAGAACGAAATTTGGTACACAGATGGTCTAGAGCTTGCGAAAGAACATAGGCTACTTTTTAACTGGAAAAAAGGGTTAAAAGGGGGGAAGGAAGGGGTCAAAGTTTATATGAAAGTCCACGCGGACGGAGTCGCGGGCAACAGCAAGTCCATAATAATTTTTTAGAACATTTCTAATAGTACGAAAATTATTCTTACGTAAAAAATGATAGATGAACCAAGTCACCAAGCGAAATAGTCTTATCCATACTAATACTAATATTATGAGAAAGTGTATCTATCTGTACGTTTGTCTTTCTCTCACGAAAAAACGGCTGGAGCGATTTAGTTAAAATTCGCTATGTAGATAGGTGATACCCTGTATTAAAACATAGGATACTTTATATTCCGGTATTGCCCCGGGAATAAGAACTACGCCGGTAAAACCGCAGGGCACAGCTAGTGATATATAAATGTTTAACTCATAACTCATTACTCGAAAACAGCTGAAGCGAAATATATAGCATTTTTAGAATATTCCTGAGGATGGTTCTTAAACAAAAAATATATATCAGTACTAGCTGTGTCCCGCAGTTTTACCCGCGTAATTCCCGTTCCCGGGGCAATACCGGGATGTAAGCTATCCTATCTTTTAAGTTGGATCAAACTGCACATGGTGTGCAAATTTTATTATAATCGGTTAAGTGGTTTAGGAGTCCATTGAGGACAAACATTGTGTCACGAGATTTATATATATTAAGATAAGGCTTCGGGCAGGATAGGCTGCGTGAATCTGCCATACCATTTAGTTTCTAATAAAATTTTGTAACAACACGTGACATTAACGCCACCTTTTGGCGGGAAATTAAAGTAATGTGACAGTTCTAAATGCTCATTATAGATTAAATAGATTATATCCGAAAGGAGATTTTTCCCTTTACAAAAAATTGACAATTTAAGTTGGTAATATTAATTACGTAAATTGGTTTAATTTTATGTATTCAAAGTCAAAGTCAAAACTATCTTTATTCAATTAGGCTACATAAAGTAACACTTTTGAATCGTCATGGTATTACAAAACATTGACCTCCGGTTCGGAAGGCAGTTTCTACAGAGAAGAACCGGCAAGAAACTCTGATAGTCGCTCTTTTTAAAATAAGAACATACAATTGTAAATATAAAATATTGTAAATATTAAATAAATATTATTTACCAATCGAGATTCAACAAAGATTTTTTAGATTTAAAAACGTATATGCTACGTTTCTACGCTTCTACACTATTTTTTGTATTTAGATATAAATAGTATAGTTTTAATTTCTAAAATGAGCATAGAGGTTTTAATAATATCTAAAATAAATTTTAAAACGGACAAATTCGCAGACGAAGGCTCGCCTTTTTTTATTATTAAAAAATCACGTGAGATGTCAAAGAAACTTGTATCTTATTTTAGAATGTTCTTTTTTTTTAATTATAATTGGCATTTTTTTTCAAAAAAATTTTATAAATTATAACATGCATAATGACATGAAAACATAGACCTCTTGCTGTTTGTTTGATCTGATAATTATAATAAAAGAAAAAACAACCTATTTGATTTTTCACAAAATCAATGTTGCCATGTAACAATAAATCATGATTAATTAAGTGTAAGCGAAGTGTACTGAAGCTGCAACGTTGTGCGTTTAAATTTAGAAGTCCCTTGGTAAATATAATAAACACATTAAATCTATTTTCATATCATTAAGTAATCATTCAAGTCGATCCAGCCTTTTCTGAGTTATTACTTTTCTGAGGCTTTAAAAATATTTAAAGCAAATTCATCAAGTAGATAACAATAATCTTATTATATATAAATGACGTGTCACGTTGTTTGTCCGCGATTGACTCTTAAACTACGCGGGTAAAACCGCGGGACGTAGCTAGTAGAAATGATCGCTTTTTTTTACACAGCGCCATCTAGTCCCACGCTAAGCAAAGCTTGTTCAATAGCGGTTAGATAACGGATTCATTACTTAACGAACTTTAATTTTCTTTTGTAAAGACATCAGTTTTTACCCGTGTAGTTCCCTTTCCCGGGGCAATACCCGGATATAAAGTATCCTATGTATTAATCCAGAGTATCACCTATCTACATACCGAATTTCAACTAAATCGGTCGAGGCGTTTTTGCGTGAAAGAATAACAAACTAACATCCATACATATATTCTCACATAATTTCACATTTATAATATTAGAAG
>JADANM010005620.1:4821-15010 GCA_026213755.1 Eurema hecabe
TATATGTATATGTATGCTTTAATCTCTTAAACTACGCAACAGATTTTCATGAGTTTTTATCAGATAGAGTGATTCAAAAAGAAGGTTTACGTGTATAATACACACATAGACGATTCGATTCCGACTGATTTTTCTAATCCCGGGATTTCGGTATTTTCTACAGGATCTCGGGATCCCGGGATAGTCCCGAGATTAAATTGGTATTATGAATTGTCAACAAAAACACAATCCCACGAAAATCATTAAATGTAAAAAAATACCACGACTCTCGATGCACTCCATCCATCGTAGAAAGTTTTGAGATCTCATAGAAGCCAAGTCCTATTTATTTTGTAGTTATAAATCAACATTTAGTAATTGTACCAATAGTTTTCTTTAAATTATAACTAGCTGTGCCCGCGACTTCGCCCTTGTAGAAAAGTGACTTTGGGCAGCATGTTTTAAAATGCCTAACCCGCGCCAACAAACGTTCAGCAAGTTCAACGTGATTCTTTAAATTGCCATAACTTTTTTATTTATCAACCGATTGACATGAATTAAACACTAAATGTTAAGTGAAGCTTATCACAATATATTATTGAAAACCCCATCTAGATAGGATAAGCCGTTTCTGAGATTAGCGTGCACAAAAAAACAGACAGACAAAAATTCCAAAAATCATTGTTTTGGGTTCTACTGCGTTAATAAAGGTCTCCCATAATATTTTTTCTCATATATCTTCCAAGTACAGACAGCGACTCGTTACGTTTTTATTATATGTATAGATTATAGTGACTTTGCAATGCAACACAGTTCACGCATGCGGTGTTTAAACTCCATGCCGTTTTATTTGTTTCTTCTTCTGCTCATTACAAAAAAAAAACAGTCCCGAAAATCCCGGGATTTAAAAAATTATATCCCGAGATTTTCGGGACTAAAATACGAGACCGGGATCCCGGGATTCCAGGATCTCGGGTTTCGGGAATAGAATGCTCTATCAACACACATTAAACGTGAGTAAAACGGCGGGTCAAAGCTATTGGTAATTTTAAGTAGATTTATGTATACTATATAAAATTCAAGATGGCCGTGGCATACACAATGTTAAGAGGTTCTTACGAAAATTTGCTTTTCTGTTTTATAGCGAAAGTTTGGTGCTTGACCAACTTTGTGTACCCAAAAGTCCTTTTGATCCTACATAACTTGAGTTTTCTTAAAACTGATGAATGTACTAAGAATTAATGTCCTTTTCACTTAAGTAAGAACATGTGTTACTTGATGTTACATGTAGTCCAAGAAATAAGAGTTTTAAATACGAATTTTACACGAAAGCTTGAATTTTGATTTAATGTACTTTGAAAGAGTGAAAGTCTTTTTTTTTAATCCATCCTCGAGAACTAAAATATAAAGAAAAACAGTAAATACTAGAAAAAATACCTTATATGAAAAATTTTTTAGGCAAAGTGATATACTCGTACATCATTATTTGGCTGAATTCAAAATTAACCAAGATAGGGTGGCTAAAAGCCAACGGATGATTATAGTGATAACTTCAACAAATTATAAGTTGATACACGTATTTAAAGCTCTATTTTCTTGGACTATCAGTTAAGTTACTTTTAATATATTAATAAAGTAACTTGGGGAAAAGCTTTGATTAATATAAATGATAAGGTTATTCAAAAGGAATATTAATTAAAATAATATAAGAGAATGGTTTTAACACAGCGCCATCTAGCGCGCGCTATCAGAGCTTGTGTTAGCTACTAGATAACGGATACATTACATATACATACTTTTCTTTTGTAAAACATACATCTTTACTAATATATAAAGCTGAATAGTTTGTTTGTTTGTTTGAACGCGCTAATCTCAGGATCTACTGGTTCGAATTGAAAATTTTTTTTTATTGAATTGACCATTTATCGAGGCTATGTAACATCACGCTGCGAAGATACAAAAATAATATGTATCAAAGAATTATTCCTCTTTAAATGATCTAAAAAAAAGTGCGCGACACTATAATATGTTTTTCTTCTAAAGGTGGCTCACTAAAACATAATAATAGAAATAGATCCGACGGGTACGAAGTCGCGAGCAACAGCTAGTAGTTAATAATGTTAGCTTTTTAATTAGGTTTGACTGAGAGTGTTATAAAACTAAGAGTAGACAAATATAATCAGTAAGCTTCGAACTACTCAGCTATCGGGACTCGGGAGTTAAACGTGTTATTGTGAGTCAACCATAAAAGATAGACATATGCTGTCACGGGATATTTTTTAAATTATTTTAAGGAGAACTTTTCTGTCATACATGTTTTCTGTGTACCTTTAACCATTAAGCTACTAAACGCGGAAGGTTAAAAATTGGAGTAACTTCCCCCGTTTTCCCCAACATTTTCCTTCACTGCTCTGTTCCTATTGATTGTAGCGTGATGTTAAGTATACAATAACCTGCTCAGGAATACAAAGAATGATTGTACCAAATTTCGTAAAAATATTTCTATAACAGTTATACACACCGACCATGAGAAAACCTGCCCAATTGTGAGTGCAGTATTAGAAATATATAAAACTTCAGAAAAATTCCTCTACCAAAATTAATTTGAAGTAACTTTCGATTTCGTCATTCGAAAGACCATCGTGAAACCGAGTAATTATTACAACGCTAGATTGATAGTGCTGATCTATCTATAGCTAGAGTCACATCACAATTAGTCCAGCCGGCCCGTTGGGAACGGGCGCCCATTAAAATGTGTTATACAGTCAGCCTGCATGCGCTTCTAAAAGTTTGTAAATATTTATTTTATTTTTTATATAACACTAGCGAACCCCGGCTTTGCGCGGATATAATAATAACAAAAGCCTTTTAATTTTCCTCATCTCTTATATGATGTTATACATTTAATAAATTGTTAGTGTAGTGTTAGTACACATAGTTCATTACAATCTAGTTATTAGTATTGCTAGTTCATACTTCCAAGATTTTTTTTTATAATAGGGGGCAAACGAGCAAGCGCTTCACCTGATGTTAAGTGATCAGCGCCACCCATGAGCACTCGCGTTGTTACGAGTGTGTTGCCGGCCTTTAAAGATAAGAATCCCTTTACGGGTAAAGGCCTCCTCCTTCTTGCTTTGCACGGATATATTATATATTATACATGTATTATACATATAAACATTATTCTTGAATCAGTCTATTTGATGAAAAAGACCGCATGAAAATAGGTTGTGTAGTTTAAGAGATATAAGCATACATAGGGACAGACACAAGAAAGCGACTTTAATTTTATACTATGTAATGATAATGATAATGACTAGCTGTTGTTCGCGACTTTGTCTCCGTCGATTTTTTATAATAAGAAGTTATTTAAAGAATTTAATGTTCTAAGTTCTCTATTAGCATATGATATTTTTTGTTTTATTTTCTTTGTTTGAACAAATTTTGGTGACGATAAAAAACGCAATAGTGAGTCAATCATAGAAGATAGACATATATACTGTCTTAGACTTTTTATTAGATCATTTAAAGAGGTATAAGTTTGTCATACATATTTTTTGAATATCTTGAACCGTATATCCGTATATCTATATCTATATATTTTTCACCAGTAGTTTCTGAGATGAGCATGTTAGAATAGTATAATTATAAGTTAGTTAGTATGAAGTTAAGTTTACGAAATATGTTTAATATACAGAGACTTAAATTAAATATGTAATATTTAATACAAGTCTCTGTATATTAAACGTAAACTTAAGCAATATGGTGACAGCGTCACTGTCTCATTCTCTGAGGGTACTTTGAAACATTTAGAATCTTAAACAATACGTTTACGCAGCATGGTAAGCAACCATAAAACATATTAAAAATGTATTAAAGCTCTATTAAGCGTAGTATATTCATACTATTCTAACAAGCACGTTAAAAGACACAAACGTATGTAGGTAAGTTGAACTCTAGTCTAGCCCTAAGTGCTCCATCAGCTCCATCAACATTAAGATTAGAAAAGGTTGATTGTATAAGATTTTGTATAAGTATAAATTAAACGTGAGAAAAATAGAAACAAGCTCGTAGTAAACGGATTAAAATAATAAAAAATCTTGCAGAATGTTAATGTTTGTTGATCTGTCACGCAAAAATAAATGTATGGATTTGGGTGATAACTTAGACCCTGGATTAATATTATGACACTTTTATCCCAGTGCTGATATGGTAGCGAAATCTATGGAGTATAACCGCGCTATTAGTCATACACACACGTAAAGGCTTACCTTGGAATCACTGTTAAGTAAAAACTTGGTTTAAAATACGATGCATAGTTTTAAAGATCACAGTATACATAAGGAAAGACACACAAATATATTCATTCTTTTAAGAATATTTTATATTTTATGTTATCAATTGAACGTCAAAACGTAATTATAGAACTGTCTAAATTCAAACTCGTTATTATTTTATTTCGCTATTTTGCCGTGTTCATAATTTTTAAATAAATAAAATATATAATACGTTTGAGAAACACAGTATTTTCAGCAAGCCAAAATTCGTTGGTTCAGCGAGTCGACCGCTGTGCGACAAGGACGGCTGCGGCGAGTGCGAGCGGGACAACCATCCCCGCTCAGCTACGCCTAATCAATGCATACAACCTTCCTGAAACCTGCAGAGGTTCAGTCTTTCGCGTACTCTCGAACGAGAAGGTACGTCCTGTCTGGGAGGAAAATTAAAAAAAAATTAAAAATAAATTATATACAACCTATTTGCTGAAATTCCAAATTCGAGCTGGCCGGTTGTAAAAGACGTAGTGGAAAAAAGCAGTGTCAATTGTAGCTTCGTTCGTGTGATTTTTTTTTAGTTTGTGTAACGGAGAGGGGTTCCTTTGTTCGATGCAGTCCGTTCCGAAACGTAGTAAGTACGTACGCCATTTTGCAATACAAATTTTATGCGTTTTAATGCATATTTATGAAAATGTTTGTCGTTAAATGGGCCTTTGTGCTTTGATCGTTGGCTCGCTTTGTTCTGTTAACGTACGGTTTTGTGTTACCATGAATAAAATGTAGACGCAAGCGTTTACAAAGAGGTACATCTGTTTTTTATTGTACTAAAATGATGCCATGTACAAAAAAATAATTTTATATATTTTTTTATAGATTAAAAATGTATTTTTATTGACGTAATGCAGATGCTTGGATAGCTTAACATAATAATATATAACAAAGGTATAATTTTTAAATATAAAAAAAGCTTAAAACGTATAAAAGAGAAACGCATTCGTATTTTATTTGTTTTTTGTTAAAATTGAATATTTGACACATTTTATTTTTTGATATGACAACATTTTTTTGAAATGTATAAATATGAAATAGTTATTTTGCAAATTACTAAAAAATAATTATCATAATATTTAACTACTAGTCTACGTACTGGCAATTATATTATTATTTATATTATAAACGTGAAAGTTAGCGAGGATGTATGTAAGTATGTTTGTTGCTCTCACGCAAAAACTACTGAATGGTTTTGGCTGAAATTCGACTTGTAGATAGATTAGATCCTGGGTTAACACATAGGATACTTTATATCCCGATATTGCCCCGGGAACGGGAACTACGCGGGTAAAACCACGGGGTGTGGTTAGTTATTAACTATTATTATATAGGGTAACGATTAAATGGTTTACAACCGGTCGTGTTGTTGTAAAAAAAACACATTTTTACTACTTTTATTCAACTAGCTGTTGCCAGCGACTCCGTCCGCGTGGACTTTCATATAACCTTAGAGGCAATTATGAAGTTTTCATTATTTTAAAGATGTATTCTGCCATTCGGGGTGGGGACAAATTCAACGAACCACAAAATCCATGAAAATTGGTCTAGCCGATCTCGAGTTATAAGTGTTGTAACAAACTCGTCTTTATTTTATATATGTATATAGATTTAAGGTTACTTCATAATGAAAATTACTAATTAAAAGTGTATATGTCTCATGGGTGTATGTTTGTTGGTCAGCGGGTAATTACCGTGACAGGGGCTGAGCCTTTGAGTAAATTATAAGTGTATATACTATATACATATACAGTGTGTTACAAAACAAGTGTTCGATCCGAAAACCTCTTATTATATGCCGGTGGTAGTTCCTTATTTTGCTATCGTTTTGAAAAAATAACATAATTATTTTATTTAAACAAAAAAAATAAACTAAGTAAAATTGAAAATTACATGGCAACACCTTCTCCCGTTCACGTGCACTGCACAGCTATAGGGTCTACGAACCATACGTGAGTTGCCAGCATTTGTGAATTTCCTTGAATTTGTGTAAGTTTTTCACTAGAAACATAATCCTTAAAACTTTATTGTATTATATATTTATTTATTTATTAAACACTTTATAATATATACACTTAAACAGAAATATGACACAGAAGATACATTAAAATTACAAATGGCGGCTTTATCGCTCAGCTTAAGCTCTTCCAAGCAACCTTCAATTAATAAATACACGCAAGAAGGCAGTGTTTACAAAAAAAAGAAACACACAACTATTTAATAACATCTATACACAACATAAATACGTATATACATACATACATAAGTCAAAGTCAAAGGTAAAGTCCAGCATATCTTTATTCAACTAGGCTACATATAGTAACACCTTAATCGTCACGGTATTGCAAAACATTTACCACCGGCTCGGAAGGCAGTTTCTACAGAGAAGAACCGGCTAGAGACTCTGAAAGTTGCTCTTTATACATACAAACAAACATATCTATTATGTGCAGTTAGAAATAAAAGTAACTATCATTATTAAAGCTCAAATTGACGTTTTCGAGTTTTTAAAAGAAAATGTGTTCTGTCTATTATAAAAATAAATAAACACAATGAATATTACAACGTATCTTAACACTAAAATCCCTACTCCCTTTTATTTAAGTGGTTAGTCACTGTCTGCTTTAGGAGCCACTGAAAATCAGCGTTGGAGCTGTTCGCAGCTCCAATACATGCTGAGTGGCTTTTCTCTACCAGAGCGATATTGTTTTTTCCCCTTTCCTGACTTTGTTATTTGTTTACTTCACGTGTGTATTATTATTATACTTGTTTTTCTAATGTGCTCTTGAATAAATGCTTCTTTCTTACTTCGCTACGAATATTATAAATGCGAAAGTAACTCAGTCTGTCTGTTACGCTTTCACGCCAAAAGAACTAAAACAATTTTAATAAAATTTGGTACAGAGATGGTCTAGAGCCTGAGAAATGACATAGGCTAGTTTTTAACTGGAAAAAAGGGTTGTAAAGGGAGAGGGGGGGTTAAAGTTTATATGAAAGTCCACGGTATACAAGAGGACACAACAATTACATCAGTAGTTATTGTCAACACGGGGAACAAAGATTCACCCGAGCACGTGTTTAGTGTTACCATGTTTTGTGATTTTCTATATGATCGTATACTTATCGTGTATGCTAATATAAGTGATCTTAAAACAGGATCTAAAAACAGGATTCGAACTTGTGTCCTATTCAAAGAAAGCAATTACGCATTGCGCAATATTGCACTTTTCATATAAAGGAGTTCATTACGTTTGTGTGTGTGTGAATATGTATGTATGTGTGCTTTTCTATTTGAGCCTGTGGGAAGGAAGGAAGATGTAGCCTTCCTCTGAATCAAAGGGAGGATCTTAGACCAGTCGAACCACTGGCAGGCCCTTGGAATATTCTTCAATGTTCCAAGGGTTTTGGGCTCCAATATAATCATGAATGTATATGCTTTTTAGATTAATAAAAATAACAAGGCTTCTAAACTTGGAATTAGTCAGATCCTTGACGCTCTTAGGAAGCTTATTATAGAATAGTATACTCTGCCCCACGAAAGAGTTTTTTGATTTGCAAAGCCGGAAGGTAGGCATAACAATTTTATCTTTGTGCCTGGCTCTAATTATCCTACTAACATTATAAATGTTATGTTAAAGTTTGTGAGAATGTATGTTTGTTATTCTGTCACTCTAAAACAGCATGACCGATTTAGTTGAAATTTCGTATGTAGATAGGTGATGTCCTGGATTAACACATAGGATACTTTACATCCTGATATTACCCCAGGAACGGGAAATACGCGGGTAAAACCGCGGGGCACAGCTAGTCTTCTATCTGTGTGTTTTTGTCTGTGTGTGTATATGTGTAGCTTAGTCTTACACATTAACAGAATAATATTTGATCGGGCGACATGCCAAGTTTCTTTATGTAAATAACTTAGATTTGAAGTTGTAACTTGAATGAATAAATAGGGTAATGAATCGTTGTTTTTATAATTTGTATGTAAAAATAATAATTAAATTTCTGCGTGATTATTGTAACTTAGCGCCATCTAGCAGAGCTTGTTTCGGCATCGTTAATCTATACTAATATATGAAGCTGAAGAGTTTGTTTGTTTGTTTGTTTGAACGCGCTAATCTCAGGATCTAATGGTTCGAATTGAAAAATTATTTATTTATTGAATAGACCATTTATCGAGGACGGCTTTAGGCTACATAACATCACGCTGTGACTAATAGGAGCGAAGATATAATGGAAAATATGGAAAAAACGGGGAAAATTATTCATCTTTGAGGGCTTCCTTTGCGTGCGCTGCGAAAACGTTTCAAGATACAAAAATAATATGTATGAAAGAATTATTCCTCTTTAAATGATCTAAAAAAAAGTCCGCGACGGTATATGTCTATCTTCTAAGATTGACTCACTATAACATAATAATAGAAATAGATCCGACGGGGACGAAGTCGCGAGCAACAGCTAGTGAAGGAAAGCAAGTTTGTTAAAGTTATCAGTATAATGTGTTACCTTCTAGCTTCATCTCAGTTAATCGTGATTTTAGCCAAATAATAATCATTATTATGTAAAATTATGTTCTACAACAACATTAGAGGTATTTTTTCTAGTACTTACGGTTTCCCTAAAATAGAAAAAAAAAGTATTGTTTTTTATCACAAGTTCTCTTGGATGAATTTAAAAAGACTTTACTATTCGTTTACGGGTCTTTCAAAGTACAAGTTTTTATCTCAAATTCGTATAAATTACAAAATTCAAAAATTTCTCAAAATTAAAAAATTACATGTAGGTACATCTATATACATTTAAAAAAACGTAACGTGTCCCTGTCTCTACATGGAAGATACATAAGAAAACATATTACAGGAGACCTTTATTAACGCAATAGAACCCAAAACAATATTTTTTTGGAATTTTTGTCTGTTTGTCTGTTTGTTTGTGCACGCTAATCTCAGAAACGGCTTATCCTATTTAGATGGGGTTTTCAATGATATATTGTGGTAAGCTTTACTAAACATTTAGTCTTTAATTGATATCAATCGGGTGATAAATAAAAAAGTTATAGCAATTTAAAGAATCACATTGAACTTGCTGAACGTTGGCGCGGATTAGGCATTTTCAAAAATGCTGCCCAAAGTCACTTCTCTACGCGGGGGAAGTCGCTGGCACAGCTAGTAGTAAATATATATAAAATAAGGCTTTCTTATGTTCAAGAATTACATACTTCATTAATTTCTGCGTTTAAGATCAACAAACATAGATGCAAAATCCCGCGTTTATGATTCTAGTTAAAAACCATGACTATGATAAAAGATTAGTTTGACTTTTAACATGTAAACGAGCAAAGCCACGGGTAGCTTACAGTATTGAAAGCGGCCAACATTGTTTGCAATTCGTTGGCCCAACGCCCAAGCAAATATTGGTCTATCAATTTCACGAAAATCCACAAAAACATATATCTATAAGTATATTATTTTTATAAGAAAGAGTTTCCAGTGTGTATGTGTGTATGTATGGGTGTGTGTGTGTGTATGGGTGTATCACACATTCACGTGTGTGTGGACTTATCATAAATGAATCAAAAAAAATATCCTTAGATAGCCTTCCGACTTAGTAAATCAAAAAAACTCTTCCATGGGGCAGAGTATACTATTCTATAATAAGCTTCCTAAGAGCGTCAAGGATCTGACTTATTCCAAGTTTAGGAGCCTTGTTAAAAATGTCTAATTAAAAAGGCGTACTATACATTAAATGAATATATTGAAGACGAAAAACCCTTGGAATGATATTTCTTAACGCTCACAGGACGGTGACCTTTTTACCCGACTACGGCAAAGCCAAAGGAGGGTTATGATTTTGACAGGCTATGTATGTATGTATGTATGTATGTATGT
>JADANM010005620.1:70816-87704 GCA_026213755.1 Eurema hecabe
ATACCAATCGTGCCGTGTCTTCATCAGAAATTTCTCTAATTTTTCTGACTGCATATGCTGCAGAACTGAGCTTACCCGCGAGATTAGCAATATGAGGACCCCATTGTAATTTACTGTCAAGTGTAATACCTAAAAATACAGTGGTATCTTCCAAATTCATTTTCTCATCATTTAATAGTACGTTGGTTTGGGCTTGCCTAACATTTGGCAGAGTAAACTTTATACATTTTGTTTTGCTAGAATTTAACAGTAAGTTATTCGCATTAAACCAATTTACTATATTTGAGAGAGTACTGTTTACCTCGTCGTAATTTGACTCTTGTCTCTTCACTTTAAAAATAAGTGAAGTGTCATCAGCAAAAAGTACTATCTCGTTATCATTATCCTTAACTAGGTAAGGATAATAAGTAAAGATATCCAACTTTAACTTGGAAACTGCCTTCCGAAGTAGAAGATAATAATATATTCAACTTTGCTTAGGTGTAGTCCAAGAAAATAGATCTTTAAATACGAATTTCTGATAAAAAATTTTGATATAATGTACTTTGAAAGATCCGTTATCGACTAGTGTAATTCTTTTTTTAATTCGTTCACGAGAACTTGTGATAAAAAACCAAACCTTTTTTTTTATTAAAGGAAACATTTACTAATAGAAAAAAATACGTTTTATGAAAGTTGTAGAACATACAATTTCACATATACATCGATATATATTTAAATCTAAAATCAAAATTATAAGACTAATTATAAGGCTAAAATCAAAATAATCGAAATAGGGTTACCAATCTTAAATTTTTCGCAATTGTTTGCCATCACATACAATATCTCCCCCGGTTTAGGCAAGTTTAAAATAAGGCAAATAAAAAGAATAAACCTTAGTACGTATTCATTGAATCGTCGCCGTTAAACATATACGGTACAATGCTCGCCGTTACGGGAAAAATGCACGCTCGATTACAGTGGATATTACTTCGTATTCTTGTCTTCAATATATTCATTCATTTATTGTATGATACGCTTTTTCATGCTTAGTTCTGAAGAATGCCTCAGTTATTCAGCAGTGCCTTCGTAACTATTCATGTTATACCATTACTGTGGGCAAGAATTCTCCAACAATTGATATTAATAAAGAATACAATCATTTTTTTTTTATAAGAGACACGCTCCCGCCTTTTCTTCAAAAACCGCGGTGACGAGTGAGTGA
This sequence comes from Eurema hecabe, assembly GCA_026213755.1. Lineage (NCBI taxonomy): Eukaryota > Metazoa > Arthropoda > Insecta > Lepidoptera > Pieridae > Terias > Terias hecabe. The sequence goes on from JADANM010005620.1 coordinate 72,021, forward strand.
GCGGGACAAAACATTCAAATCATGACATTTGCCACAGACACAATATTTAGCAATAATTTGTCAATTACAGAAGAATAATTATTACAACTACACTTATTTAGTAAAGAAATAATATGCATTATTATAAGATACGTCAACAGATATTAATTGCAGAATTATTACAGCATTGAAGTGAAACTTCTTAACAACTGTAAAAACCACAAGAAAGAGACACAAATACAAATAAATTAAACAAAAAGACCTTTTTAAGAAAGCTTTCATTTAAATGCTCTAAAAAGAAAGAAATTAAAAACTTTAAAAAGAAGATGTTTGTTTGACTATGACTTCGTGGTCTATAGACCGATTGTAATGTTTTTTTTTGTTTCGAAGGTCATACTTCAGCTTCTCTTTCGGCGGACCAATTATTAAGAGGACTATCATTCTATGTGTTATACGTCTATGACTGAAACTTTCAGGTTTTGCAAAATGGCGGTCATTTTTAAAAGATAAATTACATAAAAACTAAACAAACCTACTTTCAAATTAAAAATTAACTACACTTTAAAATGAAATAGTTAATGTATTATAATACCAAAAATTCAGCTACAAATGCAACTAAGGGTATGTCCATATAAATCTATCTTTTATGGACCCCTAAAAAATGTTTCAATCTTGTACGGAACCGTTTTCGATGCAAATTGCGAAGTTGGATAAACCGAAGGGAGATAAGAATTACAATTTCATTATTTTTTTTTATGTTTCGTTTTGTGTGAGACTTACAGACTGACGAAATAGTATTTTTTACTAAAAAAAATTACGTAAATAAATATATTTATTGGTTTGGGTTTTTACGAAAATGCTGAGCCGATTTTTATAAAATAAAAAAGTGTTTATTGCTACTAAAATAAAAATTAAAAACATTATAAAATCAACACATACAAACAGAAACGCAGCAAAAGGTAGTAAATTCGTTATAATTATAAATACCTTAATCGAAATAAAAAACTTATATTTCGTAGTAACTTGTTAAGCGCGATTAATAGAAATATACCTGATAAAGGTTGCCTGGAATCACTTATTAGTGATAAGGCCGCCTTTTGGAGTTTTTTTTACTTTATACATTTACTTATTAAGATAATATGTAAATGTAATAAATGGAAAATCATTACATAGTACAAAACAAAGTCGTTTTCTTTTGTCTGTCCCTATGTATGTTTAAATCTTTAAAACTACGCAACTGATTTTCATGCAGTTTTTGTGTATAGATAGACTGATTCAAGAAAAATGTTTATATGTATAATACATGCATTATATATGCGTGTGAAACCGGGGCAGGTTGCTAGTAAATAAATAAAGTAATATCTTAGACAGATAAATTCGTAGTTTTTTATTACAGCATTAGAGCGCATTATGCGGCATAATGCTTAACGTTAAATGTTTCAAATACATCTCTCTCTATTCATATATCGAGCACTCTCAAAAGTACTAAGTAGTGCTTTCGCTGGATGCGTGCAATTACATATGCAGTGACAGAACATTAACAAATGATTTTCTTTTATTTGACATTGATCGAAATGTCGCACTATGCTCTGTAATTGAAAAAGGCTAATTATTTAACAAATGTAAATGCATATAACCTCTCCTTGGGCCATCTGGTGTCAAAAGCTACATTAAGGGTCAAACTGTGTCTGCTTTTCGTCACTGTTATACTAATACTAGCTTATAACCTTTCTCTGTTTGACTTTAATTAAATTAATCAAAGGCAGACTTATTGTAGACACACAAACATTTTCTTTCATTCAAGTAATGGCATATCATCAGATATGTCACTGCGTTTTCAATCTATTAAACATATAAACTTGACGACCGCTCGTCTTGTGGTAGCACAACTGCTTTCTGCGCGAAGGGTCGTGGGTGTTTAAATTGCCATAACTTTTTTTATTTATCAACCGATTAACATGAATTAAATACTAAATGTTAAGTGAAGATTGGATAAGCCGTTTCTGATGTTAGCGTGCACAAACAAACAGAAAAACAGACAAAAATTCCAAAAATTATTGTTTTGGGTTCTATTGCGTTAATAAAGGTCTCCTATAATATTTTTTCTCAAATATCTTCCATGTACAGACAGCGACTCGTTACGTTTTTATTATATGTTTAGATATAGATTCATTTAAATGTATGGACTTTAATATTTTATACACCTCCCTTACAGCGTTTCTTAGCAGATAATAAATAGCCTATGACCTTTCTTAGGCTCTAGACTATCCCCTATATGAGTACCAAATTTCATTACAATCGGTTGTGTACTTTTGGCGTGAAAGCGAGACAGACAGACAGATTTAATTTTGAATGTATAATATTAGTATGAATAGTCAAATTCAGAACTTCCTATAGAAGTCCGAAGTATAAAAACATAATACTCATTTGGGCAGTCGGCTAAGACATTATGTCGCCCTCCAGCCATCTGGTTATATAATTTAATGGGGGTCTGAACGTCAATAATTAGTGTATACTGTATTTCATTTTGACTTTTCAATTTTACTGTTTTTAAACATGCAATTAATTAAATTACTTTATTTACTTGAAACCATAAAATTGTAGACTAAATAATATAGAAGATAAAAAGTGTCTTTATCGGTTAGAAGTGATTTCTACCAGGCGACTTACCTTAAACGAGAACAAAGAAAGAATGAGTTATTGATAACAATTAGAATATTATAATCGTGAAAGTTAGCGAGGATGTATGTATGTATGTTTGTTGCTCTCACGCAAAAACTACTCAATGGATTTGGATGAAGTTCGGCATGCGGGTAGATTAGACCCTGGGTTAACACATAGGGTACTTTGTATCCCGGTATTGACCCGGATATGGAAACTACGTGGGTAGTAACATTATAAAGAATGCTGCTAATGCGCCGAGTTCTGAATCGCGCTTATGATATTTGTTCGAGACGAGTATATATACAAGTTGTGGACATCTCCCGTTGTGAGCTAACGGCCAGTCAGTTGTTCGACTGGAGGATCCTCCCTCTGCTTCAGAGGGAGGTTATATCCTCTTTCCTCCATAACATAATATTCAAGGTAGAGTAAGACAAAATTCGTGTTTACATATCCATATTCCATACTAATATTATAAATGCGAAAGTAACTCTGTCTGTCTGTCTTTCCATCACGCTAAAACTACTGAAACGATTAGAACGAAATTCGGTATACCGATGGTCTAGAGCCTGAGATAAAACATAGGCTACTTTTTAACTGGAAAAAAGTTAGAGCGGATTTAAAGTTTATATGAAAGTCCACGCGGACGGAGTCGCGGGCAAAACCTAGTCAATACATAGTATAAAACAAAGTCGCTATCCGCCGTCTGTCTGTCCCTATGTATGCTTATATCTTTAAAACTACGTAACGGATATTGATGCGGTTTTTTTAATAGATAGAGTGATTCTTAAGGAAGGTTTATGTGTATATATTACATGCGTAAATGCGGGCTAAAACCGCGTGGCGCGGCTAGTTAAATATAAAACACGAAATAATCAACCCTCTATGTTTGAGGGATAAAAATCTCGCGTCGCAAAAATGCCCCGGCCAGTTCGTTAATTGAGATTCCTGACGCTTTGACCCTGGGTTCCGTGGTTTAGGGTTAAAAATATTTTTTGAAATATTTTTCAATCAAATTTCCTATAGTCGCTTGACGCTGAGCGAACATATTAAATTACATATTTTACTTCGGACTAATATTATATTGGGAGATGTATGTTTGTTATTCTTTCAAGCAAAAACGGCAGAACCGATTTAGTTGAAATTTTGTATATAGATAGCTGATACCCTGGATTATTACCGCTTGGCGCAGTGGTAACTTAACTGCTTTCTGCGCGAAGGGTCGTGGGTTTGATTCCCACCCTGGAATAATATATTTGTAATTTACATTTGTATTTTTCTGGGGTCTGCGTGTTGCTATGTATTGTATGTATGTATTTACAATGTATTTCAAATGTCCTGAAAATATTTATTTATTGTGTATTATTTACCCACAGGATACTGTATATCCCAGTAAAAAAATTCAACAAACAATTCGTATTCTAATCCCATAAGAACAAAGCTACAGAACCCACATTTATATATATAAATATAGTGAATCGATAACATCTGTCCGGGTGTTAATTGAAATATCGGAAACGGTCAGCGGTCTCGCCGCCCCTGCGATTTGGCGATTATGTGCACAATAATATACATTTTGAGTATAGACATTTTTTTTAACTGGTAACAGATGTTAAGTCATCGATCGGGGCTTATAATGTTTTCTTATTTATTTATTTATTAATTCTTTATTACATTATAACATAACATATTATCATATACTCGTATTCGCACACACACACTCACACACACACACATAAACATACACACACACTCAAGGCAATTTTTTTTATTTCGCAAACACTTTTCTTAGGTATAATATGTATATTCTTTCTTTATATAGTTTTTCGATTTGAGTATGTATCTCACCGGCTTGTTTAAATGGGAGAAGCCACTGGCTCCTGAAATACAGTTAATCACTAGTTCAGGAGCCTATGGGTTCATATTATATGTATTTTATATTACTCAAAATAAAGTATTATTATTATTATTATTATTATACAAAAAGGAAAATACAGAAAAAGACACATGTAAAAGGCGGCCTTATGGCTGTAAGCCATTTCTTCCAAGCAACCAGGCAAAGGATAAAATAAGAAAACATATAAATACAAATTACTTTTGTTTTTATTTCGTCACCATTACCTAGTATATGCTAATGGATGAATATATGCTATTGCTATTCACGCCAAAACGGCTGGACCGATTTAGTTGAAGTTTGGTATGTAGACTCAAGTTACCGAAAAATAATTATTAAAGAACCTACTCCTCTTTAAATGATTTATTATTAAATTATATATCAAAAAACATAAGATAAAGAATACTCTTAAAGGAATCATGTCAATATAGTAGCTTGCCCTGTACATATGTATGGTTAAATCTTTATAACATGCATATATGCGAGAGAAGCCGGGGCGGGTTGCTAGTGTTTATAAATCATTTATCACCGGCTCCGTAGGTTTCTACGAAGAAGAACCGGCAAGAAACATTGATTGTTTCTGAAAGCTGCTCTTTCAAAAAGTTTAATATCTGGTTCTACTGAACCGATTTTGATAATTATTTAACCAATAAAAAGGCACATTCATCAGATGTGTTAGTAAAAATACCAGAATAAACATTTATTTTATCTAATAAATTGTAAGCCGGTCTAGACTTAACTAAAACTTAACTTAAACTTAAGACTTCTAAATTATAAAGTAACTATTAAATCATTTCTATATACTAAATGAAAATGCGTATTACTTTGTGAGAAGCAAATTTATTTTTTGCTTTTTAGTTTGAAGTCGGTTTATTTTTTGTTAATTCTATTATTTCAGTGGCAGTGTGATGTTATGTAGCCTAAAGCCTTCCTTGACAAATAGTCTTTGAAATAAAAAAAAAAAAATAAAATTCCAACTTAGTAGTTCCTGAGATTAGCGCGTTCAAACTAACAAACAAACTCTTCAGCTTTATAATATTAGAATTACTATAGATAGTAATAGTTAAGTTGAGCTTTAGGAGTTAAAAATTCTCAAAGATAATTTAAACAGTGATCTTTCAAAGGACTTGTTTCTTTTTTAACGTCGGCTTAAGTAAAGAAACTATATCTATACTTAGGTAAGTTAACCCCATGTTGCAGCTAAACTCGGACACTAAATTGCCTGGGAAGTTGCTATAATGCCTAATAAAAATAAAGTAAGAAAGAAACATTTATAGAGTACATTACTCATACATTGTAACGATACGAAAGTCAAGCAATAATATATTTTCATACAAATTAATCTATATCTATCTATACATATAATATAAACGTCACGAGTCGCTGTCTGTACATGGATGATATATGAGAAAAAATATTATAGGAGACCTTTATTAACGCAATAGATCCCAAAACAATGTTTTTTGAAATTTTTGTCTGTTTGTCTAATTGTCGTTTGTGCACGCCAATCTCAGAAACGGCTTATCCTATCTAGATGGTGTTTTCAATGATATATTGTGGTAAGCTTCACTTAACATTTAGTGTTTAATTCATGTCAATCGGTTGATAAATAAAAGAGTTATGACAATTTAAAGAATCACGTTGAACTCGCTGAAAGTTTGTTGGCGCGGGTTAGGCATTTTCAAAAATGCTGCCCAAAGTCACTTTTCTACGCGGGCGAAGTTGCGGGCACAGATAGTGATAAATAAAATATTAACATCAAATAAGAAATACTCTTAAAAGAAACGATGTTAATAAATCCACAGTTCTGAAACCAGTAACTATTGAATCAGTCAGATTTTTGTCTGTCCCGCAGCATACACGAAACAGCCCGTTCCTCGGGGCATTGTTTGATTTTAATTTCAAACTCATTAATTATACATCGTTTACTTGTTGAGTGAGACCTTTGTGATTTCAGAAAAACACTTTCTTTATGGGGATGCTATTACTGAAGGGGTCGTTATATGTTTGCTCTGCGATAACTAGAAAACGGTTTGACTGTTTTCCAATATTATACTAATACTAGTTGTTGCTCGCGACTTCGTCCCCGTCGGATCTCTTTCTATTATTATGTTATAGTGAGTCAATCTTAGAAGATAGACATATACTGTCGCGGACTTTTTTTTAGATCATTTAAAGAGGAATAATTTTTTCATACATATTATTTTTGTATCTTGAACCGTTTTCGCAGCGCACTGCTGCTGATATAAATATGTATATATAAAGCTGAAGAGTTTGTTTGTTTGAACGCGCTAATCTCAGGATCTACTGGTTTGAATTGAAAAATTCTTTTTTTTTATTGAATTGACCATTAATCGAGGAAGGCTTTAGGCTACATAACATCACGCTGCGACTAATAGGAGCGAAGATATAATGGAAAATATGGAAAAAAACGGGGAAAATTGTTCATCTTTGAGGGCTTCCTTTGCGTGCGCTGCGAAAACGGTTCAAGATACAAAAATAATATGTATCAAAGAATTATTCCTCTATAAATGATCTAAAAAAAGTCCGCGATATATGTCTATCTTCTAAGATTGACTCACTATAACATAATAATAGAAATAGATCCGACGGGCACGAAGTTCCGAGCAACAGCTAGTATAATATATTATTCAATGATACTATATGTTAATCGAACTAGGTAATACATGTTGCTAATAACATATCTATAGCTTTGATAGATTTTATCAAAAATTGTTCAGCGGTGGAATATCAAAATCACTTTTGAATTTATATAGAACTGGGTAGAAATTAAGTCGTCTTATACAGTGAATAGTGATGTACCCGGGTAGCTAGTGATGTGCCAATGAGATTATAGCCGCAAACGAGTTAGAACGGCTGTGTTTGTGCTGGCTAATTGGAACGCCTCCGGATACGCTAGTGATGTGCCCGAATCGATAAAATTAAAATAAACTGTTAATATTGTAAAGTCTTTAAATAATAAACAGTTTTTAAACCTTTGCCAATTAAACGCTAAGATAAAAACGCAGGACGAGGCTAATAATAATACATAGTTTAATATTAATCAATCGCCGTAATAAATAAATAATAATAAATAAATAAATATTTTCAGGATTTTAGGATATTTATACACAGCGCCATTTAGTCCGAAGTTTGTGTTATGGCAACTAGATAACGGAATAAATTACATAATATACAATATACATACTTTTCTTTTGTAAATACATACATACAATACATAGCAACACCCAGACCTAAGAAAGATACAAATGTTAATTACAAATAGACGTGTCCGGTGTGAGGATCGAAGCCACGACCCTTCGCGCAGAAAGCAGTTGTGCTACCACTGCGCCAAGCGTTAAATGTCAGGTTTATCGATTCAAAAACCGTTATCGGCACATCACTAGTGACGTTTAAATATTAATACACACGACAAAGGGTGGCGCCGGCACAGGTGGCTGCCTCCCTTTGACGGTATTCTTTTATTGTTTGATTTCGGGTTTTCCCCGTAGACCTTAAATATTACTGCGCTTACTGCGCGAACGAGGGTTACCAGACGTGATTCCACTTCAATGGTCATTTGGTACAAGGGGGGGGTCATATGGTCATAAATTAACCCCCCCCTTAACTCCCAGGACGGAGGACCTAGATGGATATTGAGGAGGCCGGAGGGAGGTCAATGTGTCTTCCTTTAAACAAAAGGGGGGACCCTCGGCCATTGGCCAGTCGAACAACTGACTGTTCGTTAGCTCACAACGGGAGATGTCTACAACTTGTATATATATATACTCGTCTCGAACAAATATCATAAGCGCGATTCAGAACTCGCATTAGTATCGGTTACTACAATACAATTTAATTTAGTTTTTATTAAACTGTTTCATGGATTTGTTAATGTAAATAAATAACAAATTACTGCGTAACAGTTTTATAGTACACTTCTAGTCAGAAAATGGAAAAGAGAAATAATGTGGACAAAATTGTCTACATCGAAATGGCTTCACTTTGCACGCCCGTATTGCGGCTCTAAGTGTTATTATATTATGTGCTTAAGTTAGTACCTATTAAATACTGAAATCATATAAACTAAATAAATAAATAAAATAAATATTTTCAGGACATTTATACACAGCGCCATCTAGTTCCAAGCTAAGCCGAAGCTTGTGTTATGGCAACTAGATAACGGAATAAATTACATATACATTACTTTTCTTTTGTAAATACATACATACAATACATAGCAACACCCAGACCCCAGAAAAATACAAATGTAAATTACAAATATATTTTTCCGATGTGGGGATCGAACCCACGACCCTTCGCGCAGAAAGCAGGTGTATTACCTACTGCGCCAAGCGGTCGTCAACTAAGGTTACTTACTTACCATTAAAGTTTAAGTTAGACGCTGAAGTCATCGAAAATTAACTTGTCTCGACTCTTGGGATATGCTTTGGTATGTCATTAAGTTATTTGGGTTAGTTAAGTAGAACCCGATTCAGGAGTTTTAGGCTTTTCGCGTTGGCTTAGAAATAATGTAGCTATCTATTTCGAAAATATTTTCAAAATCAGTTTAGAAGTTGTAAAGATTTATTACACAGTTTATATGAAATTCCACGCGGACGGAGTCGAGGGCAACTGCTAGTTGTAAATATAAACAAAAACTCGACTATAATAATATTTATACATGAAAAAGGTCACCGTACCACGAGCGTTAAGAAATATCACTCCAAGGGTTTTTGTCTTCAATATATTTATTTAATGTAAATATATATTAATTAACTAGCTGTGCCGCGTAGAAAAGTGACTTTGGGCAGCATTTTTGAAAATGCCTAACCCGCGCCAACAAACGTTCAGCGAGTTCAACGTGATTCTTTAAATTGCCATAACCTTTATTTATTAACCGATTGACATGAATTAAACCCTAAATGTTAAGTGAAGCTTACCACAATATATCATTGAAAACCTCATCTAGATAGGATAAACCGTTTCTGAGATTAGCGTGCACAAACAAACAGACAAACAGACAAAAATTCAAAAAATCATTGTTTTGGGTTCTATTGCCATAATAAAGGTCTCCTATAATATTTTTTCTCATATATCTTCCATGTACAGACAGCGACTCGTTACATTTTTATAATTTGTATAGATTATATTATGTAGTACGCCTTTTTAATTAGACATTTTTTAACAAAGCTTCTAAACTTGGAAGTATTGATAATTTATTCAATGCGAGCGAAGCCATGGATTAAAGCTAGTATTAGTAAAAATAGTGGAGATTGAAATAATAAAACGTAAGATATAATATAATTAATACAAATAAAATATAATGGCAATGTCGCACCACTCGTGACGGAAGCGTCGAATGTTAGATCTGGTTGAGACTTATTAGTCTTGATACTTTGACTTTGACTTTGACTTTGAACTGTTAAAAGTCGTACATAAAAGGATAAAAGGAATCCTTAGATTTATTTTGTTTATTTATTTCGAAACACCAACAGCTTTACATACAATCATTTCAAAAATTTTCATAAAAAAGACACTTGTATGGAAAGTCAGTTATAGGCATATACAAAATTCACAAACTATACATCCACTACGCGTCTATGTTTCAACACTTTAGAATTTAACCATAATACTAATTTGAACTAATTTAAAAACATATTAATAACAATAATAATAATAATAAAATCTACAATACCAAGATCATATTATTGGACCTTTTAATTAACAACTGTTCAAAATTTAAATTATTAAATACTAGCAGTGACCCGCGTTGGTCTCGCTCCTTTTTTTCATTAGAAAGCTTCATTATTACTGAGTAATGAGAAAAAATAATTATTAAAATCGGTATACCAGTATATTTGAGTTCATGCGTTATATACAAAATAACAAATCCTTTCTGTTTAATATAAGTGTAGATTATAATTTAGGTATCATTCATACATAAAAAGTGTCCCTATCCTACGAGCGTTAAGCAAAAAAATTCCAAGAGTTTTTGTATTAAATAAAATCGCTGTCTGTCTGTCCCTATTTATGTTTAAATCTTTAAAACTACCCAACGAATTTTCATGTTGTTTCTTATAATACATAGACTTAGTTCTCCAATTGTAGCATTAGTGCTCATTACAGGGCATAATGCTAACTAACTAACTATAATAGGTTATCTATTATAACAATATAATCGCAAAAAGTCAAAGTCAAAAGTATCTTTTTTCAACTAGGCTACCTATAGTAACACTTGAATCGTCACGGTATTATAAAACATTTACCACCGGTTCGGAAATTTAAAATACATCTTTCTCTATTCATATATCGAGCTTTTTATAGATAGAGTGAATCAAGAGGAATGTTTATGTGTAAAATACATGCATCATCAAGTATTAAATACTAGCTGTTGCCCGCGACTCCGTCCGCATGGACTTTCATATAAACTTTGTCCTCCTCCCTTTATAAACCTTTTTTCCAGTAAAAAGTAGCCTATGTTTTGTCTCAGGCTCTTGACCATCTGTGTACCAAATTTCATTACAATCGGTTCAGCGGTTTGGCCGTGAAAGCGTACAATTATAAAAAGTTTCAACCCCTCGCTCAACCTTTTGGGGGTTGATTTAAAAAAAAGTAGTCTATGTCCTTCCTCAGGCTCTAGACCGTCTGAGTACCAAATTTCGTTCCAATCGGTTCAGTAGTTTTAGCGTGATGGAAAGACAGACAGACATAGTTACTTTCGCATTTATAATATTAGTATGGATGAAATAAATTCAAGTATCAAGAATATCCATAGAGCTCTATATAAGAGGGCGCAGTTTCGCGGCTCGCGATGAATTTAAATATTTAATTAAAACTTACGATAGGGTTGCCAGCCCCGCCATAGACAGAAGATATTATCTGTGAGATAAAGAACGTTTTGACAAACGAAAACTGCATTTATTTCTGACTAGCAGAGACGTGCCTAGTGCCTACTTCGTTGGGCATAATGTTAACAATCCTTTTTTATATAGCCTATGACACTCAGCAATAAAGTGGCTTTCTATTGGTGAAAGAATTGTTAAAATTGGTTCAACCCCTTACAATTTAACAAAACAAAATTTTCTTCTTTATCCGCTGGCGCGCTTTTGGTAACTATAGTTACCCCGCTTCAAAGCTCTTGAGCGCTGCGGATACCTCAATTTACCAGAATATCATTTAAAATAAGCAGAATGGTTCTTAAATAATATAAAATAAACTTTAACTCGAATGACCTTCTTAAATGTATGTAGTTTACTAATTACAAAATACCAATTTTCCGCCATTTTTGTCATTGGATACCAGCGCTCAAGAGCCTTGATATTTTTTGCGCACCGTGATTTTGTTATATCTTATCATTTATAAATTTATAAATCTCGTATCACAATGTTTGTCCTCAATGGACTACTAAACCACTTAACCGATTATAATAAAATTCGCACACCGTGTGCAGTTTGATCCAACTTAAAAGATAGGCTAGCTTACATCCCGGTATTGCCCCGGGAACGGGAATTACGCGGGTAAAACCGCGGGACACAGATAGTATATTCATATAGATATAGATTAGCAGTTAGCAACATTATTTATTGTATGATATATGAATAACTAATAATATACCTGTTACTTTAATGCTACTAATATTGTATGTGAAAATTTGTGATATTGTATTTATAGATGTATGTTTGTTATTCTTTCACGCAAAATCGGCTGGACCGATTTAGTTAAAATTCGGTATGTTGATAGGTGATACCCTGGATTAACACATAGGATACTTTATATCCCGGTATTGCCCGGGAAACGGGAACTACGCGGGTAAAACCGCGAGGCTAGTCCTAAATCTATACTTAATATATAAAGCTGAAGAGTTTGTTTGTTTGTTTGAACGCGCTAATCTCAGGAACCACTGGTTCGAATTGAAAAATTCTTTTTTTATTGAACAGACAATTTATCGAGGAAGGCTTTAGGCTACATAACATCACGCTGCGACTAATAGGAGCGAAGATATAATGGAAAAAGTAATCGACGGCGACGAAGTCGCGAGCAACAGCTAGTAATTAATATTCAAAGCCACAGACAGACAACCCTGCAATTAGTATCTTAATTAAAAATAAAGCCAAATTTGTCGAACCATTGAATCCGGCGGGAATCAAACTAATTTGTAAAGACGAGATTTGTTTGAAAATCAACATACTAGTCACTGCGACCTCGGTTTGTCTGCCTTTTATTAAGACACTGCTTTTTCTTATTATTCAACTAGCCAACAGCTCGCGACTTCGACCCCGTCGGATCTATTTCTATTATTATGTTATAGTGAGTCAATCTTAGAAGATAAACATATACTGTCGCGGACTTTTTTTTGATCATTTAAAGAGGAATAATTCTTTTATTCGTATTTTTGGTATCTTGAACCGTTTTCGCAGCGCACGCAAAGGAAGCTCTCAAAGATGAATAATTTTTCCCCGTTTTTTCCACATTGTACATTATATCTTCGCTCTTATTAGTCGCAGCGTGATGTTATGTAGCCTAAAGCCTTCCTCGATAAATTGTCTATTCAATAAAAAAATAATTTTTCAATTCGTACCAGTAGTTCCTGAGATTAGCGCGTACAAACAAACAAACAAACTTCAGCTTTATATATTAGTAAAATAAATTTAATTTATTTGGCCAATATTGTTAGAAAAATAAAGAAATTAATAAAATATTACAAATAAATGGTACAACAATATAATCAAATCAGTGGTGTCTTAACTTCCCCACGATCTCTCTGGTTTCCCATCATCAGACCCTGATATCTTAACAATGGGACCACTTCAGATGACTTTTCAAACAAAAAAAAATCATCTAAATCGTTCGATAAACAACAAAGTTAAGCGCATATTTAAAAAGCATATACGAATTGAAAAACCTCCTTTTTTTGAAGTCGGCTCGTAAAAGAATTGTTATTTTTATCCGTTTTTAATACTTGTTGTATAGCCGTGCGAAGTCGGGACGGGCTGCTAGTCCATACTTTCATACTAATATTATAAATGCTAAATTAACTCTGTCTGTCTGTCTTTCCATCACGCTAAAACTACCGAACCGTTCAGAACGAAATTTGGTACACAGATGGTCTAGAGCCTGGGGAAGGACATAGGCTACTTTTTTATATCAACCCCCAAAAGGTTGCGCGTTGGGTTGAAACTTTATATAAATTTACGCTTTCACGGCCAAACCGCTGAACCGATTGTAATGAAATTTGGTACACAGATGGTCTAGAGCCTCAGATAAAACATAGGCTACTTTTTAACTGGAAAAAGGGCTATAATAGGGGAAGAGGGGGTGAAAGTTTATATGAAAGTCCACGCGGACGGAGTCGCGGGCAACAGCTAATTATACATATGTGTTTATTTTACACTCCTCCGGTAGACTTAAAATACTCCAGATTAATTGACAAATATCTGTCTTCGTCGCCTTATTAGTTATTTCAAAGGGCGCAGAGCAACATTTGCTAAGACAAATAGTCATTGTTTAATCAAAGATAATTAGAAATTCCGGCCAAGAGCGTGTCGGGCGCGCTAACTGACGGTTCCGTATATTATTAACTAGCTGTTGCTCGCGACTTCGTCCCCGTCGGATCTATTTCTATTATTATGTTATAGTGAGTCAATCTTAGAAGATAGACATATACTGTCGCGGACTTTTTTTTAGATCATTTAAAGAGGAATAATTCTTTGATACATATTATTTTTGTATCTTGAACCGTTTTCGCAGCGCACGCAAAGGAAGCCCTCAAAGATGATTTTCCCCGTTTTTTCCAAATTTTCCATTATATCTTTGCTCCTTTTAGTCGCAGCGTGATGTTATGTAGCCTAAAGCCTCGATAAATGGTCAATCCTATTAGGGCAGAGTAATAAAAGGCACGATTTGCAAAGTAGAAGTGTGTATTTAATCAACCATCTTGTTACAAACTTAATACCATAACTTCGCGACTAGCGCCGCCGGTGACCTTTGCAATAACTACTAATACGGCCGTCACTCGCTCACCACTTCGCACTAGTTATATACTTAACACCCCCCCTCGAAGTTGTGAGCTAATCTGAATTATTCATCATACCCAAATTACCCAAACACTCGTGATGCTTCTTTGAAGTTAACCCCTTTGTAAAAACATCAGCAGGCATACTTTCCGTACATAAATACTTCAAATTAATAACACCTAATTCGCACATATCTCGAATAAAGTGGTGACGAACGTCTACATGTTTTGTTCGAGAATGATAGTTCCTAGTATATGCAAGCTTTATAGCACCTTGATTGTCATTAAAAATTGTAACAACCTCACATTCTATCCCTACATTCTCTAACACATCTCGCAAATATATGGCTTCCTTAGTGGCCTCCGAAATAGCCATGTACTCGGCTTCGGTGCTAGATAGAGCTATAGTTCTTTGTTTCCTAGCTTCCCAACTAACAGGAGCACCGGCCAGAATAAATGCATATCCTGAATATGACCTACGATCTAACGTATTTGACCCCCAGTCAGCATCAACCACACCAAACAAAGGTAAACCCGTCCTTTCATACATTAAACTATAATTAGGGGTTCCTTTCAAATATCTTAATACACGTTTAGCCGCCTTCCAATGCTGAACATCATAATTAGTATTAAATTGACTGAGATAGTTGACAGCATAGGTGATATCAGGCCTCGTTGAAACAGACAAATACATTAATGCACCAATTAATTTTTGATATGGTAGCTGCCTCATAACATTCTCATTTATTTCTTTAGGTTTCTCTAATTTAATAAAACCATCCATGGGAGTCATTACAGGCTTACATTCACTCATACCGAATCTATCTAAAATCTTTTCAATATACATTCTTTGACTTAAATACACTCTATTTTCATCATCTCTTTCAAACTCAATACCTAAACATGTACTTATTTCACCTAAATCTTTCATATCAAACGCATTCTTCAACTCTTTTTTCACACTGTTTAACCACACACTATCATTTGTAGCTAAAATAATATCATCTACGTAAATAGCAATTAACATAATATTACATTCTTTACGTGACAAAAATACACACGGATCCTGAGCCATGCACTCAAAACCTATCGATTTTAACATACTTATAAGCTTTTTATGCCATGCTAAACCTGA
>JADANM010005620.1:90831-102088 GCA_026213755.1 Eurema hecabe
TTTCTTCCACAAAGGTACCTTAATCTATTACAAGTACATGAATATGTTGCATCAATCCTTTGTGGGAGACTGGTATCTGCACTAGGATATCCTGTCAGACAGATTACCAGGTCCCCCTTCCGAACAATTTACAGAATTTATGTGAACGATATGAGATAGGTACAATAATATATTATATATACGATAATAAAGTAAATTAAGTGTGTAAGGTGTGTGTGTATGTGAGACTGTAAAACATGTTTTTGAGGTAGGTTGAGGATGTTGTTTGTATTATGTGAATAAAATTCTTACTTACTTACTGGCCAAGCTATATCCGCCGTTGCACGTCCACACTTAGAAATATTTTAACAGGTGTTTTATGAACATCCTGTATATAGAGTACCGCTATAATAAAGTGAGTTTTGACTTTTATAGCGAGTACGTGATCCCACGAAGTGCTGCTTCGATTCTCACGCTGTTCACATTTATTAAAAGATTTGTGAAACTTTACTGACTTTAGGAAAAGCTTGTGAAAGCCGTATGAGGACATCCGAATGCCTAAAATAATAATTTACAACCCGAAAGCCAAAAGAATTAAGCCAATAACAAATATAGCTAGCCGTTGCTCGCGACTTCGTCCCCGTCGATTCCTTTTTCCATTATTTCTTTGCTCCTTTTAGTCGCAGCGTGATGTTATGTAGCCTTGCTCAATAAATGGTAAATAAAAAAAGAATTTTCTTTTCTATTAGAACCAGTAGTTCCTTTTTTTTTTTTTTTATAGAGGGAAATGCTTTTAGGCATACCCGTCGCGTGGCTGATGGTAAGGAGCGACGGGTTATGTGGGACTCACCATGGCCGATGGGGGCGTGATGTGGTGCCGCACGGCCAGGAATACCCACTAAAACCCTCTGCCACTCTTAGCCTTTGAATCGGAGCGGGGGATCGCTCGCGCAATTCCGCCTGCTGACCCCGAAGAACCAGTAGTTCCTGAGATTAGCGCGTTCAAACAAATAATTTATTATATTAAGTATAGATACAGTAGTTTTTTTTAAGTCGGTTAAAAATATATTTATATATTTTTACTAGCTGTACCCGCGACTTCGCCCGCGTAGAAAAGTGACTTTGGGCAGCATGTTTTAAAATGCCTAACCCGCGCCAACAAAACGTTCAGCGAGTTCAACGTGATTCTTTAAATTGCCATAATTTTTTTATTTATCAACCGATTGACATGAAATAAACGCTAAATGTTAAGTAAAACTTACCACAATATATCATTGAAAATCCCATCTAGATAGGATAAGCCGTTCCTGAGATAAGCCTGCACAAACAAACAGACAAAAATTCCAAAAATCATTGTTTTGGGTTATATTGCGGTTATAAAGGTCTCCTATAATATTATATCTCATATATCTTCCATGTACAGACAGCGACTCGTTACGTGTTTATTATATGTATAGATTTCATGACATTTGACGTCCCTATGTACTCGTATGCCTAAACCTTTAAAATTACGCAACCGAATTTCATGCGTTTTTCTTTATCAGATAGAGTGATTCAAGAGGAAGGTTTATGTGTATAATACTTGTATAAATAAAACTTATAAGTCTTTGAAACTTGACTTCAAGTTTTATAAGTATGTACACTCAACCTCAACACTGTCTGAGCCCGCGTCGTGTCTTAGCGAAGTTATTTATAGCTAGCTTACATCCATTACCCGGATATCCCTTTATCCGGGTTATCCGGCACTTAACCGTGTCGTAAATCCGTCAACAACCGACAGTTACATAGGTTTTCAATTTCAATGTATTTTGTTTTTACTACAAAATGTATTTAACACTAGCTGTGCCCGCGACTTCGCCTGCGTAGAAAAGTGACTTTGGGCAGCATGTTTTAAAATGCCTAACCCGCGCCAACAAACGTTCAGCAAGTTTAACGCGATTTTTTAAATTGCCATAACTTTTTTATTTATCAACCGATTGCCATGAATTAAACACTAAATGTAAAGTGAAGCCTACCACAATATATCATTGAAAACCCCATCTAGATAGGATAAGCCGTTTCTGAGATTAGCGTGCACAAAACAAGCAGACAATCAGACAAAAATTCCAAAAATCATTGTTTTGGGTTTTATTGCGTTAATAAAGGTCTCATATAATATTATTTCTCTTATATCTTCCATGTACAGACAGCGACTCATTACATTTTTATTATATGTATAGATATGTATAGATTACAAAATTATTTTTTAACAAAAATAAACCGTCTTCAAACTAAAAAACAAAAAATAAAGTTGCTTAGCATAAAGTCATACGTATTTTCATTTAGTACACAGAAATGATTAAACAGTTATTTTATAATTTTGAAGACAACAAGTAAATGCTACAACAATCTTAAGTAGGTACAATTTACACAATTATATAGTTATTATTGAAAATGAAAATGAAAATAATTTATTCACTTAAATCACATTGTGATATTTATGAACGTCAAAACTAAAAATATAGATCAATACAGACATGTCGTTGCAACCACACAATCTGCTTTGTCCAATCTATTTGACATAACACCGACTCTTAAACAAATAAAACATATACGGTCGAACTGAGAAGCCTCCTTTTTTGTAGTCGGTTAAAGACCTGGTAACACTAAAACACGTGCTCGGTTGTATCAGTGTTCCCCGTGTTGACAATCACTAGTGATGTGATTGTTGTTTTTTCCTGCACCTTTTTAAATATTACGATTAAATTGTACGATTTTTCACTTATTTGGTTGCCTGGCAGGAATCATTTTGTAGTGATAAGGCCGCCGGTAACAATATTTATAATAGTTTTTAAAATTGTTTAATTGTTATATCTATATTGTAAGAAAGAATGAATAAATAAATAAATAGTTAAACTACACGGCGCCGTGTGCAGTTATATTATAAGTTGTTAACTTGACCAGGGCTATGGGACCCCTTGTATAACAAGGATACATTTTATGATACTACTGAATGTTATTTGCTTTACTTTCGTAGATTATAATTCATAGAATTATTATTTATCAAACTAGCTATTGCCCGCGACTCCGTCCGCGTGGACTTTCATATAAACTTTGACCCCCACTCGTCCCAGTTATAAATTTTTCATAATTTTTAAGATGTATTCTGATATTAGGGGCGCAGATAAATCCAACGAACCAGAAATCATGAAAATTGGTCTAGCCGAACTCGAGTTATAAGTGTTGTAACATATCCGGCTTTAAAGTCAAAAGTCAAAAGTATCTTTTTTCAATTAGGCTACATAAAGTAACACTTTTGAATCGTCACGGTATAACAAAACATTTACCACCGGTTCGGAAGGCAGTTTCTACAGAGAACAACCGGCAAGAAACTCTGATAGTCGCTCTTTTTAATATAAGAACATACAATTGTAAATATAAACAAGAATTCGATAAACAAAAACGTTTTAGTAATACCGACGTAACAAAAAATACGTTGTTCTTAAATAATTATTTTATTAACACTAGCTGAGGCCCGCGGTTTACGTGCATTTTTGCATGTATTAAAAGTCGGTGCCAAGTAAAACAATAAGTGTTTGTTTGGTTAAATCGATATTGTACAGATTGTTGTAGCATTTACTTGGTACCAGCGTTTAAATTATAAAACAACTATTAAATCATTTCTATATACTAAATGAAAATGCGTATTACTTTGTGGGAATTTATTTTTTGCTTTATAATTTGAATTCGGTTTATTTTTAGTTAAAATTTATTTTATTATATCTGCTTTTTACTTTGGTTAGTGTTCGTAGAATTTGAGTTTGATATTTCACTGCTTAAATATTTTTTTAATTAAATCGTTATTCTTTACATTATCATTATCGATAAAAACATTTATTTTGCATTATAAAATACAAACGGGGCGACCGTTTTTTTAATTTTTGACCGGATGACATCTTATATAATATATAAAAGAAAGTCGTGTTAGTTACTTCACTTATAACTCGATAACGGCTCAACTGATTTGGCTGAAAATTGGTGGGGATGTAGTTTAGAACTAGGAGAAGGACATAGGATACATTTCATCGAGTTTCCAGAGGAATTTTTTTTTATGAAAGTAAACGCGGAAGGAGTCGCGGGCAACAGCTAGTTTATTATAAAATAAATGTCAAACAATATACGATAATATTTATCGTTATTTTTGCATCGACAAAACATTTGGTGCGTCTTAAAAATACCTTTCTAACAAAGTATAATATATTTAATATAAAAGCAAAGTAAGATAAGCAAAAATGTATTTTTCTGTCAAGCTTTCCTGTAAAAAACAGTTATTTTAATTTGTAGTAGTTTTTTTATTAAAGCAGCAATTGTATGAAATGAAAATAATAATAATATGTTTATTTTCTGACCACAAAGTCAAAGTCAAAGTCAAAAGTATCTTTATTCAATTAGGCTACATAAAGTAACACTTTTGAATCTTCATAGTATTACAAAACATGTACCACCGGTTCGGAAGGCAGTTTCTACCTCTGTAGAAACGAGACTGAGAGAGAGAGAAACTGTAAGAACCGGCAAGAAACTCTGATAGTCGCTCTTTTTAAAATAAGAACATACAATTGTAAATATAAACAAAAATTCGACTATTATAATATTTATACAATTATACATGAAAAAGGGTCACCGTCCCGCGAGCGTTAAGAAATATCATTCCAAGCGTTTTTGTCTTCAATATATTCATTTAATGTATAGTACGCCTTTTTAATTAGACAACACAATGAAAGGAAAATTCAATGTTCATAATTTTAGTAACATATTGTGGGAGACTGGTGCCTAAACTATACTTTTTAAGCAAATGTTTTGTTTCGGAGTAAATTTGAAACAAATACCTTCAGAAAGTCTACATGGTGCCTACCACCGGTTAGGGAACTAACCCGGCGAGAAGAACCGGCGTAAGAATCTCGCACGGGTCCAACACTTTTTACCAAAATTTGTTTGCAGGTAAATTTGTGCGGTGCATCCTGGCAAACTTTCGAGTTTATAAAATTAGAAGAACGATCTTATATTCTATCTTTTTTTATATGAGTGGAAAAACTAAAGACATAAGAAATTTAATACCATATTAAATTAATTAAAACTAACCTTATCATGTTTAACTTGCGGTTTTAAGATATATGGCAATCCTGGCACAGGATTAAAGATGGATGGCATCATAGCTGGCGCGAAGATCACTTTCACCTGATTCTGGCAATTACTCTGACACTTATGTTCACTTTGACAACAGCACCGGTGGCACGGCTTGCAACTTTGACACACGCTAGAATCAGAATCGCTTTGACTTTTCGACGCGCTCTCGTTCGAATTTCGAATTTCAGCGTCGCTATTATTCCCGTTTGCTTCGTTTGAATGCTTCTGACAATTGTTAGAGACTTGATTCTGACTTGGCTTCTGATTCTGACATTCGACTTTTTCTTTGGACACTGCTCTCATATCACTTGTGTCATTTACGTCAGTTTCTTTGAATAATTTTGGCTTTTTCGAGTCCCGTGGTAGTTCGAGCAATGGTAATTTTCTTTTTAGCTCACTCGGCGTTTCGAGAAGATATTTATTTTGTTTTTCCGACGGTCGCAGCTCAAATGGATGCACTAGTAGAGTTTTCGTTATATTCTTAGCAGTTTGACCCCCGTGGGGGTCAATGGACTCCTTAGAATCCAATTTGAATGATTTACGTCAACCTCTTCTTTTAAAATATTTAAGCTACAATTTATTTATATTCTCTTACAAGTCATTAAACACACAATATTTTTTTTATGAAACGAAGTGTAATGAAACACGTACCATTCACAATTTAAAGTCAAATGTTTATTAGATAAAAGTGTCACCATACGTCATGATTGTCAGACACATATATTATTGTCAGACACTAACACTATCCTTGACCTTGACCACGTGTTATTGTTGACAAACAAACAATGTCAACAAAGGGAAAACAATTGGAAATTCGAATCGCATGTTCCGAATTCGATTTTAAACACGTCACACTATACGTACACTGATTACAGCGTGTTTTGACGCAGCTTTTGTGTCAGAATGCGTCAGAATTATTTGAGAATTTGTCGCGATGAGGGAACGTGTCCTCTCGCCTTGAGAATATGATGAGTACTGAATGGATCGCATAGGAGGGTTGGGTGGGCGTGTCCTAAATAGAACACGCCCCATGCATTATAAATGATCGTGTCTATTATAAGTCTAGACTAGCCAAGATGGCTGACTTTAGTACCTAAATAATTTCTTAGATTCCAAAGTCGAAGTTGTCTATGACAAAAATAAATTTCAACATGGCTGCCCTTGATACTGGAATAAAAAATATAGTCGTCAATTTCTATCGTCGTCATGTCAGTTATTATCTACCTAACAGATATTATAAAGGTGCAGGTGAGTCTGCATGTTTGTTGCTTCTTCACGTCTAAACGGCTAGAGTTATTTCAATCAATAAAACTTGATATGGAGTTAGCTGACACACTGTAATAACACATAGACTACATTTAGGTACTGCGGGAAAATACACAATTTCTTTAATATTTTTCCTCACAAGTCGCAGGTAACGCCGCTGGGCATAGCTAGTTGCATATAAGTTGGCAATTTCTAGAATTGAAAGGAAGTAACAAGCATTAAACACCTTCAAGTTCCAGCTTGGTTCTAGGCCTGAGACCATGTAGTAAGTACCAGATTTTCTTAGTAGTCATCGTATTGACTATAAAATGAACTCACTTTCAGATAAACGCAAAGCGTTTATATATTTATAACTGAGCTAAGCTGACCCGTGCCCACTTCGTTGGGCATAATGTTAACAATCCTTTTGTATATAGCCTATGACACTCAGCAATAATGTGGCTTTCTATTCGTGAAAGAATTTTTTAAAATCGGTTCAGTAAATTCCGAGATTACCCCTTACGTACGTAGTTTTAAAATTTTTAAGCATACATACATAGGAATATAGTTTTCCTTTTGATAGTTTTCGTAAACTATAAGATGGAATAAGCCATTCAATCCTTTGAGTAGTTTTTTGCGTGAGAGCAACAAACATACTTACATACATACTTGCAAACTTTTGCGTTTATAATATTAGGAAGGATCCGTTCTGATGAATCTAAAGAAATCAGTGATGCGAACCATGTCCTTGGGGACGTTTTTAAAACAATGAATTCGTTAGTAATGTTGATTTTAGGAAGCTCGCTTGAATAATAATGTTTAAAAATTCCTTTTGAAGCTGGCAACATTGATTTTTTTAAGTCTAAATGGGCTTAGGAAGGTATAGTTAAAAATAAAATTGTTTTTTTAATTGATATGGAATGTAGAAATAATATTAATTTTCTCATAATAATATCTGAAAAACATGTTCTGTAATTTAGAGTATAGTTATGTACGACGTATTTTTAATAGTTATTATAATATTCTTAAGCTATTATATAAAATGGATCGCCAAATGTATTGCTATGTAGGTACATATCTCGATAATAGCTGAACCGATTAACATAATTATTTTTTTTAGAAAACTCCTGGATCTATAAGGATGGTTTTTAAGCAAGTGTCGGGTATAAGTTTTCGGATTTCTACGGCGTTAACGAAGTCGCGTGGAGCCGGCTAGTTAATAAAAGAATACAATAATTTCTAAATAAAACACAATAGTAACTAAACAGTGTTTTTCAATTACAGAGCATAGTGCGACATTTCTGTCAATGTCAAATTAAAGAAAAACATTTGTTAATTGTCTGTCACTGCACATGTAATTGCACGGATCCAGCGAAAGCACTACTTAGTACTTTTGAGAGTGCTCGATATATGAATAGAGAAAGATGTAGTTGAAACATTCAATGTTACGCATTATGCCGCATAATGCGCTCTAGTTTTGCAATTAGTAAATTAGGATTATTTAGCCTAGTTGAATACAGATATATTGAATTGAATACAGACTTTGACTTTGACTTTAAGACTTTAACAAAAGTATTTTAAAGCCAAAGATAGCCGTAAATTCCAAAACTCAAGCCATAATTGTACCCGGATAATTGTCCAATTTCATACAAATACAGGTAGCGCTAATTAACCCCTAAAATTACGGGATAACATCCCTCCGGTCATTTTGTTTTACGAGGGGGTAGCCGTTGAAGGGTTGAGTTGGGATTAAAGTGTCCTTTAATGTACTGTTCGGCCTTTGGGGGGTTAAGAATTACATACGGTATTACTGGGTACTGAATTGACGGTTTAAAACATCATTACAATAAAACAAAGTCGCTATCGACTGTCTGTCCCTATGTATGGTTATATCTTTAAAACTACGCAACCGATTTAGATGCGGTTTTTGTTGTCAGATAGAGTGATTCAAGAGGAAGGTTTATGGGTATATATTAGTTGGCCATTTCATGATACGTGAACTCTTCACGAAATGGTCAACCATTTCATGAAATGATTAATTCATTGATTTGGTGACGACATAATATACACTTTTATTTCACTTTTATATATATTATTTACTAGCTGTGCCCGCGACTTCGCCCGCGTAGAAATGTGACTTTGGGCAGCATTTTTGAAAATGCCTAACCCGCGCTAACAGTTCAGCAAGTTCAACGTGATTCTTTAAATTGCCATAATTTTTTTATTTATCAACCAATTGACATGAATTAAACACTAAATGTTATCCCCCCATCTAGATAGGATAAGTCGTTTCTGAGATTAGCATACACAAACAAACAGACAAACAGACAAAAAAACATTGTTTTGAGTTCTATTGCGTTAATAAAGGTCTCCTATAATATTTTTTCCCATATATCTTCCATGTACAGACAGCGACTCGTTACGTTTTTATTATATGTATTGATTGATGATATGTGTTGTCGTGCAACATAGCCCCACATATGCAAGTACATTATGTTTTGATGACAAGTGGGAATTAACGAAACTATGTCATCTATCGGGGTCAGGCTGTTACCAAGTGCCTATAGACTGTTATGTTAAGTTAGAACTGAAGACCTATATTATTTGAAAAACTTAATCTTCTTTATCTTAATTAATTATAGCCATAGAATAATAACACCTAGAACCGCAATGAGTACTCAAAGTGAAGCCATTTCTAAGTAGACAATTTCGTCTACATGCCTAAATCGTCGCAGTGCGTCGCATAAATATTCTTGTTATTCGTAAAAATATTTTTTTACATTTATTATTTATAGGGTATTTTTATAGCAGCAACATTACCGGCGTGCTTGTGTGCGTGTCATCGAGTATAAGAACGTGCTGTTAACACCTACATGTATACAGTTGTGGCTTCACTTACGGCGGACCGATTGTTAAGGGACTATCAGTCTATGCGTTATACGTCTATAGCTAAATAATAAATTCTTAATAACCTTTTAAGTTTCAACTGACACGTACCACAGACATTTCCCGCCCACATACCACAGATAAAACTATCCTCAGTCCATAGATAACGTCAAAAACTTGAATCTGCTTTGACAGATAGTGAAATACGGGATCCATTCAGTTCTATTGTTTGATTTTAAGCAGGGGTTTAGAAGTTATATATTTATATCTTTAGTTATATTAAAATATTGAATTAAATTTTGTATGAGAAAGAAAATCTAAAGAGAAAGATTTTTTTTTATAATATGAAGAGGGGAGACGAGCTGGACGCACTCCTGATGGTAAGAGTAACGCCAGCCAATGCAGTGCTACCCGGAACTTTGCTATAAAGCCCAACTCCGGGCAGGGGTGCACTAAACCGACGCTCCCCACTTGGAGTCACAAGATGTTAAGACTCATTAGCCCAGTAATCTCGCTGGCTACAGTGCCCTTTAGACCGGAGCACAGTGACATTTGCACATCATTGTTCAGACGGTAGAATGTCTGGCACTGTGGGGGTACCTACCCAGTCGGTCTCCTGCGAAAGAGACCTATCCCCGGTAGAATGAACATAACTACAAAATTAACCATTTTTTTTTTAATTGTATTACAACAAAAACGTACCTTTATTATCTATACTTATAATAAATCTGTAGAGCGGTCAGTTCTGTACATGAAATATTTGTCAAAATAACTATCAAGGGTTGATTAGAGATCGATACTGATGCTAAAAATGCAATCAGTATTTTTTGTCTGTCTGTTTTACCGTTGGACAATTATCGGAAACTTGGTACAATTATTATTCATACACCTGAGCAGGTGTGAGCATAATTTTCATCAAGCTACAATCAATAGGGACGAAGCAGTCAGTGAAGGGAAATATTGGGAAAATGATCCATTTTTCCGTCGCGCATCAGAAATCATGTATGACCGTTATGACGAAAATGTTCTCCTGGAAATTAATATTTATATTATATAAAGAATATCACACGACAGCATAATATATTTTATATTTTCCAGATAATTTAGCAGTTCGAAGTAGTACTCATACGTTTATGGCATTCTCAGTCATCCATAATAAAAAAGTTAACAGTATCAACTATCGTATTAATCTGTCTTTCATTTCAAAACGATTGAACCGTGAGAAAGGATATAGGCATTTTATTTACAAAAAACGACGAAAACGGACAACAGCTAGTGGAATTATAATATATAATAATATGTATATGTATAATAAGGTACATACATAAGTAAAAATATGCAGCCTATATAAAAAAGTACAATTGAACGCCTGTAAGTCTACAGTCTATAGTCATATAAATCAAATAACTATTTTATTATGAAGAATATAATGTTTAAAAAAACCTTACTTCGATAAGGATCATAATTTAAAACCTTTTATAATGCCATCTAGTGAGCCACTCATAAATGTATTCCAAGTCAAGCAGAAAGAATTATTTATTATTTTAATTTTAAACCAAACTATGCCATGCCAGCCTCATTAGCTTCGCACAACCAAATTATTCCTATTTCTATTCTTATTCATAAATCTAAAATAAATTAAAGTAATAATAAAGAGTGGCTTAATAATTATTGATCATGATGTCACACGTGACGACTGACATGTAGTAATGTCAAACGCTTTTTGACAGTTGACATTAGTTCCCGCCCACTACTTAAAAATGATTGTCACTTCAAAACTACGTTTCGAAACTGAATTGTTTAAGAAATAATAAAATTCCTGAGCGCGCTAAGAATCTAAATCAATCAATTATTCCAAGTTTAGAAGGCGTATTACTATACATTAAATTTATATATTCAAGACAAAAACCCTTGGAATGATATTTCTTAACGCCCGTGGGACAGTGACTTTTTATGACGTATAAATTAATATTTATACATATTA
>JADANM010005620.1:118987-132793 GCA_026213755.1 Eurema hecabe
TAATAGTCGAGTTTTTTTTATATTTACAATTGTATGTTCTTATTTTAAAAAGAGCGTTACAATGATCCTTAAGCCTCGAAAATCTGTAAATACCTTATGAATACTTTTACATACACATCGTCTAGTAGTCATAATTTAATTATTGTAGTAGGTATATATTAGTTTATTTTGTATACTTAAAATTTTTGTCATAAACTATTTATGTAGTATGTTGTAGTAAGGAATTAATTTTTATATTTTTCTTTGGATGACGCCAAGTTTTGAAATCTTTAAATATGTACCGCAAAAAAATAGCTGAGAATCACTGGTCTAGGGTCAATGATATTATAGTTAATAGATATGTTATACCTATACAAATCAATCGAAAGAAAATATTCCGCACAGCAACGGCAGCACACATACATACAAGTCAAAATGGTAGAAAGAGATAAATTATAAAGCAAACATGAAAAAAAGAGATAGTTTTGTCAGTTGCGCGCGAATGCATTAATATCATTGTGTAGCGGTTAAAAGAAATAAAACAACTTTTTTTGTAATAATTTATTAAAAATACGATGATTAAGTTTAACACTTCAGATATATATGGATTTCTTCGAATAACATTTTACATATATATGTAGTTTTAACAATAGATTGTCAAAGAATTTAAGATTTAGCTTATTTTTTATTTTTTTTAACTCAAAGGCGAAGTTATCCAATAATTGGAAATCAATGAAATTACTAAACTGCTTGCTAAAAAAACTGTTAGTAACATTCCAATACTATCACTCAAAATAAAAGTTGCCATATTAAAAAAAGCATTTTAACAAAATAGAAGTATTTAAATAGAAAAAAGGGTAGTGTGTCTATTAAAAAAATACGTACATTTTTTATAATTAAAAAAAAATACGTCGCTTATTCATACATTCACAGATAATCATAAGTTTAGGTAATATAAATTTTACATACAAGCTTCTCCCCACGACTTTATCCGTGTTTTTGTAAATAAATACTATAGGGTATTTTTTTATAATAAGGAGCTTGACAGCTCTGTGTGTTGCCGGCCTTTTAAAAATATGTATAGTACGCGTCATTTATGTTTAGCGATTGACGAGAATAGCTGCGCATCGGTAGAATCGCGTTCGTAATTGACGTATTGGTGCTCAAAGACAACACGACTGGGACAACCAATCAACGCTCGCGCACCCGACGATCACGCGCCACTATCGATACCTTATTTTTGACTTCTGCGCAGGTTTCGTTCAGCGCTAAAGATTCGTGACGCGTATTATACTCTGTTCTTGAAGCACCAATTCGTAATGTATCAGAAATAACACGCATTATACAGTGTGTTACAAAATACGTGTCCGATCCTGAAGGGTAATATTCTCTATCTAAAAATAAAATAAAATAACAAATCTATATCTAAAAATAGCAATGCAATAAAGTTTTAAAGATTATGTTTCTAGTGAAAAATTTACACAAATTCAAGGAAATTCACAAACGCTGGCAACTCACGAACGGTTCGTAGACCCTAGAACGCGAGACGGTGTTGCCATGTAATTTTCAATTTTACTTAGTTTATTTGTTTGTTTGGAAAAATATATTTATGTTCTTTATTCATAACGATGGAAAAATTAGGACCTAATGACAGTATATAGTAAGAGGTTTTCGGATCAGACACTTATTTTATAACATACTGTATATACATAGAAGAAAAATCTATCCGCCTTATACAGGATGTTAAAAACTTATGTTGGGGCCTTAAAAAAAGGAGCTACTTCAATTCATTAAAATCAATATATATTGAGTTTTTTCTCTGCTTCTATATAAATAAGTAGATAAACACATATTATATTAATAATTTACTGTGTTTATTTTCAAATAACAATAATTAATCATTAGCCAAAGCCGCGAACTTATTCGCCATATTGGCTGTTTCACCGTCTGACGTGCTGTCTCCCTCGCTCGCGTCTGACCCGCTATCTCCGTCTCCCTCCCTCTCTCCTTCCGAATCTGACAACTCTTCTTTAATCTCCACCTCTGACTCTTCTTTAGATAACGCTTGCACCCATTTCACGTATTTAATTTCTTCGCAGTTTTCATATTTCTCTGTAAAAAATGTTACATAATTATAATATTAATAATCCACACTTACATTATAAAGAGGAAAGATTTGTTTTTTTGTATGTAATGAATAAACTCAAAAATTACTGGACCGATTTTAATAATTCTTTTTTATAAGTAACATAGAGTATAATACGCATAACATACAGAGTAATATTGAAAGCTGATCTTGAACTATGTTTTTTTTTATTATTAATTTATTAATCCATACTAATATTATACATGCGAAAATAACTCTGTCTGTCTGTCTGACTTTCCATCACGTTAAAACTACTGAACCAATTACAACGAAATTTGGTACACAGATGGTCTAGAGCCTGAGATAGATATAGGCTGCCTTTTAACTGAAAAAAAAAGGGTTATAAGGGGGAAGAGGGGGGTCAAAGTTTATATGAAAGTCCACGCGGACGGAGTCGCGGGCAACAGCTAGTATTATATAATTTAGTAAAGTCAATGTTATCAACAAACCTCTTTGTTCAGTAAACCGAGGCGGTCTTAACCATAGGCATATTTTTCCATCGAGTGCCATTCGTAGAATACTATTAGCTGCCCGATACGTGTCCAATCTAAACAAACATACAAACATATTAATATTATAAATTTATAAACGAGAAAATTTGCGAGCATAGATGTATAATGAAGACTGATATTCCCTTAATAATTGTGAGTGAAGCCAAAACTGTCTGTCTGTCTCCCTTCCACGCCTATTACTGAACTGATTCTAATGAAATTCGATACACAGATGCCGGAATACTGAAACGCAACTTAAATTTAAGTAAAACTTAAACTGGTCCGATCTGACAGTCCGCCATACAATTCTGTCAAAATTACGAGTCTTAAGGCGTGCTTAAATTTAATTTGCGTATGAGTTGTTGGCCGAGATAGTCTTAAGTCTGAGAAAGGATATAGGCTACTTTTTAACTGGAACAAAGGATTGTAAGGGGGGTAATGGGGGATCAAACTTGGCCAACATATAAATTACAAGCGCTATAATAATAATAAAATAATAAATATATTCAGGACATTTATACACAGCGCCATCTAGTTCCAAGCTAAGCCGAAGCTTGTGTTATGGCAACTAGATAACGGAATAAATTACATATACATTACTTTTCTTTTGTAAATACATACATAAAATACATAGCAACACCCAGACCCCAGAAAAATACAAATGTAAATTACAAATATATTTTTCCGGTGTGGGGATCGAACCCACGACCCTTCGCGCAGAAGGCAGGTGTATTACCTACTGCGCCGTCAAATATATTACAAAACATTCACCACTTCTGAAGGCAGTTTTTACAGAGAAGAACCGGCGAGAGTCTCTGATAGTTGCTCTTTTTTAAATAAAATAATTGTAAATGTATAAAAACTATTATAATAAGCGTTATAGCGTTAAGTTTTTGTCTTTAATATTATTTTATTAGACTATACCCACACTAACCTAACCTAGCCTAACCAATGTGTTTATGATTCAAGTGTTACCATATGTAGCCTAGTTGAATAAAGATACTTTTGACTTTGACTTTGACATACCTAGCAGCTTTAGCGGTGAGATATCCCCTCTTCTTGGCCCAGCCATCACAGATATCCCTCGGAGACCAGGTGTCATCATTCTCCGGGTGATCTATCCTCAATAGTTTGGGTAGGTCTAGCCTTTCAGCTAGGTACCTGCGAACAAAGATAAAATTTAAAAAATATTTCCACATACAATCATACCATTTTAACTTTATAAAAAATATATTTCCGCAATCAAAAGCATATAAATATACTAGCTGTTGCTCGCGACTTGATGTTTTTCTATTATTTCTTCGCTCCTATTAGTCGCAGCGTGATGTTATGTAGCCTAAAGCCTTCCTCGATAAATTGTCTATGCAATAGAAACTAATTTTTCAATTCGAACCAGTAGTTTCTGAAATTAGCGCGTTCAAACAAACAAACAAACTCTTCAGCTTTATATATTAGTATATAGATAATAGATATAGATATAAATATATATTATAAGTATTAAAACTTAAATAATTAAAATTGTGAGCGAAATGAATATTGACACAATCAAAAGTATAGATCAAATTTAAGAACGGCTGAATCAATTTAGTTGAAATTTGGTACGTAGATAGATGATACCCTGGATTAAAACTTAGGACATTTTTTATCCTAGATAAAATCGCGAGGCACAGCTAGTCTGTTAATAAAGACATTACAAGTAGTTTTCTTCACTTCAAGACTTTCAGCAAAGTGTTAAATATTACCTGATGGTGGTATAAGGTTCCCTCAACTGCGCTATGGGGTATGACCCCATTAGGATCTGTATGGAGCGGGGCACCATGGATGGGAACACCAGTCCGGGACAGTCACACAGACGGACCTGAAAGTCAAAGTTAAACTCAATTATTTATTTATTATTATACTAGCCGTAATATATAAACATCAACTTTCATTCATAATCACTCCATTAAAAAAACCGCAACAAAATCGGTTACGTAGTTTTAAAGATCTAAGCATACATAGGGACAGACAGACGACGGATAGCGAGTTTGTTTTATACTATGTATGTATTGATAGTTAATTTGTCATTTCCTTTTGTATAGAAAACTAGCGGTCGGTCCCGGCTTCGCACGGGGAGACATAGTACTACATAATATAGCCTATGTTACTCAGTGATAATGTAGCTTTCTAATGAAAGGAGAATTATTAAAATCGGCCCAGTATTTTTTGAGTTTATTTGTCTGTGTCTGTCTCTCTGTGGGTTCGTGTATATGTATGTCTGTATGTTTTACTGCCTATCTAGAGTATCTCTCTGTGTGTTTGTTTATATGTTTTTCTATGTGTCTCTCTCTGTGTGTGAGTGTGCGTGCGCATGTGTGTGTGTGTGTGTGTCTGTCTGTCCGCATATGATCTCAAAAACATAGTTTTAGTTTACAAAACGTTTTTAGTATTTACTACTTATATAAAAAAACTCCACCTGTGGTGTCAAAAATATTGTCTGAAAGTGTTTAGTATGTCCCGGTGTACGGGACACGGAGACCACTTTTTTGCCCATAATGGCATTCATAAGGGACGATTTGCCCACGTTGGGTTGCCCCACGCAACCAATGGTTAGTATACCATTCTTATACTTCTCATGGGTGTAAAATGTAGTATCAGCTTTTTCTAGAATTGTTTCACCTGAAAATATGTATAGAGAAAAAATTAAATAAATATTTTCAGGACACTTATACACAGCGCCATCTAGTTCCAAGCTAAGCAGAACTTGTGTTATGGCAACTAGATAACGGAATAAATCACATATACATACTTTTCTTTTGTAAATACATACATGCAATACATAGCGACACCCAGACCCCGGAAAAATACAAATGTGAATTACAAATATATGTGTGGGGTGTGGGGATCGGACCCACGACCCTTCGGGCAGAAAGCAGTTGTGCTACCACAAGACAAGCGGTCGTCAAATTGTAAAGGTTTTGTTATGAAGGTACCTTAATTACAATTATACCTTTTTATTATGTAGATCGCTTTTATAATTACAATCTCTTACTAGCGGTGCGCCGCGATTTTACTCGCGTAGTTCCCATTCTCGGGATAAAAAGTGTCCTTTGTTTAAATCCAGGGTATCACCTATCTACATACTAAATTTCAACTAAATCGGTCCAGCCGTTTTGCCGTGAAAGAAAGTCAAACATACAGACCGACAGACAGACACACTTTCCTATTTATAATATTAGTGTGGATAGAGATAAAATCTATTAAAACATTCTAACATACTAACATTTTATATTTATTATAGTATTAACAAAAAAAATACAAGTACGGACATTGAGTCCTTAAGCCATTAAAAAATAAAATAAAAAAAAGGTGTAGAATGTTCTAGAATGAACGTGATTATATACTATTAACAAAAAAAACTTATACTATAACTAGCGACCCGCCCCGGCTTCGCTCACACATATTATGATGTAAGCTATGCTATCTTTTAAGTTGAATCCAACTGCACACGATGTGCAAATTTCATTTAAAATCGGTTCATTAGTTTAGAAGTCACTCGCGGTCAAACAATGTGACACGTAATTTATATAAATTAATATAGAAAAAATATCTAGAATATTCTATTCATACTAACCAACTTCCGTCTCTTCCTGCTCGTCAAACTCCACTCCCCTCTCCTCCCCTATCTTCCTCTCCCAGGAGGAGAGGTCGACATCTCCCTTCACGATATCCTTACAGGCTTCTAGAATCTTCGTAGCTCCCTCGGCACACATCCTTTGTCTGCCTTTACGACGGCGGACTTGGAGACCTGAAAGCCAAAGTCGAAAATGAAAATGAAAATAATTTATTCACTTAAATCACATCGTGATAATTATGAACGTCAAAACTAAAAATATAGATCAATACAGACATGTCGTTGCAGCCACACAATCTGCTTTGTCCAAAGCATTACGTTATTGCAAAAAAATATAAAATAATTTTGCCGTCTGTCTGTTTCAATCTATAAACGCCTGTTTCCAAAAATAAAGTTACAGTCAAAGTCAAATACTTCGAGACTATTGCATAAACTTTGACCTCCACTGCCCTACGAGATAGATCCCTTTTTTTTCAGGTTAAAAGTGGCCTATGTACTGCTCTGAGGCTCTAAGCTATGTGTGTACTAGATTTCATTACAATCGGTTCAGTGGTTTTGGTGTCAAAGCAATACAGACAGACAGATATACCTTCCCGTATATAATATTATATCCCGTATATAATATAATGTGTATTAAAGTTCTGGATTTTTCTCTTAAAATGTACCTCATACAGCTCAAATAATTTTATTTTTAGATTAAATTCTTATTTAAAGTTAAATTCTAAATCATAGTCGGTAATCTTACATATAGTACTTGGATGTTATACTGTGTTACATAATATGGAAACATTTGAATGAATCAAATTTTAAAATATATAATATATCTACTTAAGTAAGGTAACCACAATAACTTATCTCTAACTTAACCCAACTCACCAGCTTTATCGCAGCTAGCCCCGGCCAAATTGTACCCCGGACACGAAGTAAAGTAGACAACCCGTAAGCCGGGGCATGATATAGTCAAATATTCCTTCCAGGCCGCTACCACGGTCGCTGGGACCAAATCTATCTTATTTAGTACTAGTATCATATCCTTTTTTTGGTTTTGGACCACATATTCGTATAGTGAAGGCGGGAACATCATACCCTGGAAAAAAAATTACCTCTATGTTTGCAATACACTATAACTTATTAGTAATTTCCTTTATTCATTACTAGCTGGCCCGAGCCCACTTTGTTGGGCGTAAATATTACTTATCGATGAAAGAATTTTTAAAATGGTTCAGTAGATCCCGAGATTACCCCTTACAATTTAACAAACGCTCAAAGTTTACTTCTTTATCATATTAGTATAGATTAGTATAGATAGGATAGTTTATTTGGTATAGGTTGTACGAGTAAGTAGGTTTATATTAGGTTTATATTATTTATATTATTATATAGGTACGAGTAGGTAGGAAATTTGGCATGAAGCTAGATTTAACCCTGGAATTACACATGGGGTACCTTTCATGCTTATGCTTAAATCTTTAAAACTACCCAACTGATTCTCATGCGGTTTTCTCTAATAGATAGTGATTCAAGAGAAAGGTTTAAATGTATAATACAGGCATATATCTGAGCGAAGCTGGGACGGGTCGCTAGTTTAATATAATTAAGGTACTTACCGCGAATCTGACATCAACAATTAGTAATAATATATCACACATTTCCAAAACTCTCCACAGCTGTCGCCATGTTTCTAAGTTTAACTCAAAATACGACATTTCCTTCCAACGAGGCGATGATTGCAACACATTTATATATTCCTGTAAAAGAAAAAAATATTTCATGACAGGGAGTTAAAATTTTCTTTTTAATATAATAATACTTCAAAAAGCTTAATGTAACAGAGCTGTGTTATGGCTACTACATAACAGAAAAAAACCATACTAATGATATAAATGCGAAAGTAAATCTGTCTGTCTGTCTGTAACGGTTTTACGAAAAAACTTCTGAACCGATTGTAATGAAATTTGGTACACAGATGGTCTAGAGAGTAGATGGTCTGAGATAAAACATAGGCTACTTTTTAGCTGGTAAAAAGGGTTCAAAGATGGGGTGGGGGGCATTTAAAGATGAAATTATATGAAATTCCACGCGGACGGAGTCGCGGGCAACAGCTAGGAAAAGATAAATTATATAAAAAAAAAACTTTTGTAAATCCATACATACAATACCCAGCTCGTATAAAAATTCAAATGTAAATTACAAATTGATTTTTTTCGCTGTAGGGATCGAAACCACGACCCTTCGCGCAGAAGGCACTTGTGCTACCACTGCGACAAGAAGTCGTCGAAAAAGCATTAAATATACTGCTTATTTAGTATTGAACAAATGCTTACTCTAAAATATTTCTGCTCCTGCGCATCTAACTGAGCGGGGCTCATGTTGAAATCCCATGGAGGTCTTTTGGGGAAGGTAAGTTCTACTGGAAAGAAATCTGCCGGATCTATTTCCATCTCTTTCTCGCTTACTGGGTTAAGGCCTTTCCTGAAAAAGTCAGATGTATTGATATAAAAATTGTAATTTCATTATTATTTTATGAATTGACAATTCTTCGATAAATTATATTTTTTTTTAATGAAATAAAAATGAAATAGCGATAAGGAGGTTTTTTGTCAAAAAAAAATTATTTGCTGTTTTTAGGGTGTGTTTAAGTATTGTAGTATAAATAAAGTTTTTTTTTTAATAATATTAAAAAAATCAATTCTCAAATTTTAGATTTTAATACACATGGGCAGGCGAGAAACATGATAAAAATATTTCTCTAGTGTGTTGCAGGCTTATTAAGTAGTAATACATTTATTTCTTGGACCAAAATTGGTCCACCCTAAGTCGTAGTGCTTTGGAAATACCACATGAAAAGTTCTTTTAATAAATCCTTACTTTGTTAAAGTTTTTTTGAATTATGACTATTTTTAAATAGTTACTTAATATCTATATTAGATGAGTGCCTGAATACAGATTTTAAATTTAATTAAAAAAAGCTGACATTTGTAATAACAACCCCTATATAACTCTTACAAGTTACAAGACCCGTAAACACTCATGTCGACTTAACAGTTCTCGAGTGAGTTGCCGACCTTTTAAAAGTATAAAAATCTCATACAGCACTTACAAGGCATCTTCCTTCTTTGCTTTTAGTTCTTCATCTTTTTCCCGATAGAACTTTAACGCATATCTGTTAGCATCGCCTCTACCCCTGGTTCTGTTCGGCTGGTAGTTTAACGATAGAACATCGTAGTTACTTGTGTTTGATGATGCTGAAAGAAAAATCAAATACTGTTATATATTTATAGATGAATGTTTGGTGCAGTGGTAGCACAACTGCTTTTTGTGTGAAGGGTCTAGGTTCGATCCCCACACCAGACAAATATATTTGTATTTTATATTTTTATTCTTCTGGGGTCTAGGCGTTGCTGTGTTGTACAAAATAGTAATAATATAAATTTCAACATAGAGATGTTTATTACGCTTTCACGCAAAAACTACTGCACCAATCATCATGATATTTTGCATTTTTACCTACTGAATACTACAAAAACATAATTAATTTATATATTAAAATTTTCAAAAGTTTTAGAACTGTAATAAACATGAAAAACAATATCAATATATACTTACAAGATAATAGAAGTGTCTTGTTCTGTTTTTTAGCTTGTAACTGTTGTTTTTTAGCTTTACCACTAAAGGGAGTCTTACGCCGTGCTTGCGGCATATTTATTCTGAAATAATACTTACTACTAAATATAAGTATTTTTGATAAAGATCTCAATTAAACTTTGAAATGACGATGTTTTAGGACCTTTCTTAGGTATCTATGAACATACGTTAACGCATTTACTTATTGTAAACATTATCTATATAATGTACACATTTAGTTTAACCAATACAAAAGTGCTGTCATAATTTTTATTACAATTTTAAATACTAAGAAACCATGCGCCTTCTGTAACCTCTAAGGTAACACACGAAGATCAACGACCTCATAATAAGGTCTAGACTTAAAGGAAGACCTAAAGAATATGATTTTTATTCACACACAATAAGAATTCAAATTCCATGCGGAGATTTCATAAGTACAAATTAGTTTTAAAATACGTGATTAATTGTGTGAATTCAAATAATAAGACTTACGTTATTTATTAGTAAGAGGAACTGTTATATATTTTATATAGGGATCGTTAATAGTAAAGCTTTTTTATATCTTGCAGGTTTATCTGAAAAACTTCTCGATAACCGGAATCTCTGGTGGCCGGTGCAAACTGCAAACTGCAAAATTTTTACTTATTGTCATTTGTCACTGTCAAACATAACGTAAACAAACGAAAACAGACTATATATTTTGTATCCTATACAGACTACCTTTTCAATGAAAAATAAAGCTATAGTTATGGTAAACGTTTTATAACATAAATTGCACTTAAAATACTGCAGTAAATTAATATCTCAAATCCGTGCGTAGTGTAGAATTTTTATAATCAAAATCAGTATTTTTGTTTGTCGAAAAGGCATGTACCTTAGAACTCGTTGACATTTGATGATTTGACATATGAAAAATTTAGATAACCTCAAAAACAAGCTAAACAGTGACATACAATTATATTTGTAAATAAAAGTAAAAACACTTACCAATTTAAAAAATCAAACTAAATAAAAATGTTGCCTCTTTCACTATTGCGAACAGCACAGAACCACCCGATGTTGGTTGAATTGAAAAATGGCGAAACTTACAACGGGCATTTAGTGAGTTGCGATAATTGGATGAATATAAATTTACGGGAAGTCATTTGCACATCCAGGGATGGTGACAAGTTCTGGAGGATGCCGGAATGCTATATACGTGGAAGCACCATCAAGGTAGATATTATACTTATAGAGAAAATAGTTTTGGCGCCGGTTTGTTGCTGCAAAAAACGTTCAACTTTACTATATATTTAAACGTTAATTTACGTTATTACGTTACAATAATTGGTCAGAGTATAGCAAACGGGGCGCAAAATCTGTATATTTGGAAACTAAAATAAGAAAAGCAAAATTCATTTAAAATTTTATAATAAAATGCAGCTATCGTAGATCTTACTTACTTTAAATTACTTTCACCTGCCTGCCTGTAAATGCCTATTTTATAGATCACATTTCGATTTTCTTTCATTTTATATCTTGTGATATTAGATCTAGGTAATCTAGAAATTTATTAGTTGATTATCATCTATGTTGGTATTTAAGTGATTTAAGAGGAATGTTTTTTTGTATATACTGCATTCAATCATTTTTATTATTTAGTCTCTATAAATATAAATTGACTATTGTTTCAGTACCTTCGTATTCCCGATGAAGTTATAGATATGGTCAAAGAAGAGACTCAAGTTAAGGCAAGAAGTCGGAATGAAGTCTCCAAGGGTCGTGGGGGGCAGAATATGAGATCTGGAAGGGGTGGTAGCCGGGGTGCGTTCGGGAACAGGGGGCGCCCAGCACCCCTCCGAGGAGGGGGCACGGGACGTCCACAGAATAAAAATAAGAAGTAGATTATGTAATAAATAAGTTTGGATAAGTTTCCGAGTGTTTTATTCTTAGTTATAGAGAAAACTATGAATGGTATTAAAATTATTGTTATAAGTCGTATGATTGGATTTTAATAATTATATTACAGTAAAGGCTTGTCAATTTATGAAACTGTTTATTAATGGAATTCAGAACAGATATTTTTTTACTTTTATATGTGTGGCCGTGTTAAAATAAATTGAGTATTTTCCATCTTCATCCAGCTAACTCCATACCAAATTTTATTAAAATCGCTCCAGCCACTTACACATGAAGAAGTAACGAACATACACACTCATAAACTTACGCCTTTATTAGTCTACATCTAACATGGCTACTGTGTACTCAAAACAGCCATCAATTTATAATATACTGTATTTAAATATTACATCTATATTACTGAAAATATTTAGTTCTGTAATAAAGAAAACTTCAATTTTTTAACAAATGTTTCACAATTCGAAACTTACCGCTACTAGCGCCGTTTGTGGGAGATTTTGGAACTATTATATGCTATGTATAGTTAAATTCAGCTTCCCCCATATTAGAGGCCTTATTATGTCCTCCCTATTAATTCTTTTTAATTTAGTTATGTACCGTTCCAAGAGAGATACTTGAAAAAAAACATTGGCGTCTTATACCTACCATAGAATGAATATTTAACTCTAGCAACCTTGTCGACTCTGATTGCTTTCACGGATGATAAGGTTATAAATATAAGGAACCTATTGTTTCTAACGTTTCTTTAAGCTCGACACAGTCAAGCAGTCAACAATAATTGCCATAACTGAAAAAGTAATAATGCTTCATCTAAGAATTAGAACCACTCTTGCACTTGCACTCAGCTTGCCTAGCAGAAATTGTTTTATTTAAGATAAAAATTTAATAAGGTTGCATATTTCTTTTACGTTATTTCATTCAAATTTCATATTCTAAAAAACTTAGTAACATTTGGTGATTAATTAATTATTTTATTAATAACTAGCTGTCGCCTGCGACTTCGTCCACGTTTCCGTAGTTTTTCGTTAGTAAAAAATTGACTGTGTGTTGTAGCTTGATTTGTTTGAAGAAACTGAAGGTTAACTTTGGTGTTTCTTTACCGATTTACATAATTCTTAATAGTTATTAATGTAAGTTTTTTAATTAGGATCGACGTTTATGCGAGACAAAACTAAGAACTTAGACAAATATAATCAGAAAACTTCGAACTACTGAGCCATCGGGACTCAGTTACGTGTTATACTGAGTCAACCATAAAAGATGTGTAGCTTTAACCATTACGGTTGTACACGCGATGGAAGGTTAAAAATTAGAGTAACTTCTCCCGTTTTCCCAAAATTTTCTGCTCTGTTCCTATTGATTGTAGCGTAGGTAATGAAAAGTATAGATACTATAAAGTGCTTAGGGGTATGAAGATTGATTGTACTTGTTATTTCGTAAAAATCCGTCCAGTAGTTTTTGTTTCTTTAACGGTTATACAAATAGACAGACAGACAGACAAAAATTTTAGTAATTGCATTTTTGGCATCAGTAGATATCGATCCCAAATTACCGCCTGATAGTTAATTTTCGAAATATACTAATGTAAAAAAATGGATAATTTTAAACTGTTCACCAAAAATCTAAATGTACACCTATGTATACATTTCTAAAATATTACTTTTAACCCCATCAAATTATTCTACTGCAATTGAACTACTTGGCCATCAAACTATGATACACCAAACAAATTCAAAATTATCACCAAGACATTACACTTTTTTATTCTACTGCGCAGTAAATATTCTCATAAAACAGAAATTATATTTTTCTTTCACAAAAAATACTGATTGTGCACCAATATTCCTAATTGTTACACATTATGCATCTTAGTATCGGACCTCCATTTAAAACGGTTTTATACGACTTTTACGTTACTCTAATAATTATCATTGAAGAACAAATAATCAATTTCGTACAACGTTACTTCTAAAAAACACATTTATTAACCGACTTCAAAAGGAGGAGGTTCTCAATTCGTCTGTATGTACAATATTTATTTTTTTATGCAT
>JADANM010005620.1:143296-156268 GCA_026213755.1 Eurema hecabe
GCGTCGGCGAGGCGCCAGGGCCGGATCTGCACGGGCTTGTCGCGGATGGTGGGCGACGACACGCACAGGTACAGCTTGTCGTCGTCCGTGATGCACGCCTCCATCAGCGCCGCCACCGAGCTCTCGTCCTGCCCCCACACACACACACATACACGTCAGCGCCTCAGTATATCAAGAAGTATATATAAAAGAATAGGAACATAAGAATCAGAGTCACAATGTCAGAATCAGAATAGAAATATCAGAGTCAGAATGTCAGAATCAAAATAGAAATATAAGAGAATGTCAAAATCAGAGCCAGAATGTTAGAATCAGAGTTAAAGTCAAAGTCAAAGGCAAAGTGAAAGACAAACCAAAGAGTCATAGTCTAAGTATCTCTATTCAACTAGATTACATATGTAGTACCAATTTAATAGTCTTAGTATTACAAAGCAATCATTTACCACTGGTTCTGAAGGCAGTTTTCTACAGAGAAGAACTAAGCCAAAACATATTTAAAGGAGGAGGAATTATATCGACAGTGTCTCGCTATGTCCAATTTTAAGCCCAAAGCAAAGCTATTTCGTACACTGATGTAACGCACCTGAAACAGCAAGAAGGCGTATCCCTTGGGGGGGAAGTAGCTCTTGCTTTCGGCCTTGTGGGGCCAGTCCACCACCAGCGGCCCGAAGCGTCGGAACGAAGAGGTGATCTCGTCTGAAATGGCATACCAGTAACTTGTTTAAACGACTTAAGATTTTTTAAAACTCATGCGAATGTTACACAGAAATATTTTATAACTAACGCCCCGGCTTGCCGCGCATATATTATAAAAATAAACCTGCCTTTTGGATCACTTTATCTATTAAAAAGCTCGCATGAGAATCGGTTATGTAGTCTTAAAGTCGCTTTTTTTGTCCCTACATAGGGATGTATCTTTTTTTTTATACTACGTGACAACGTTATAAGAAAATATTGATGGAACTGTCGCTGGCACTTCCATCCTTAAATGGAACACTTCAAAGCGTGGTAACGCTGCATGAGTCTATTTAAGAGCGAGCAGTGGGCTCCATTATAATTATAAGACGTTATCACGTCAATAATAGCATCACCAAGACTGCAGAAAGATGCAAATGTAAATTACAAATGTATTCGTCCAGTGTGGGAATCGAACCCACAACCCTTGTAACAAAAGGTGGTTACCACTTCCCACTGCTCTCAAAAATAACAATATGTAACATCATGTTATTACAAAGACGTAAATTTTCTAACGGCAGTAAAATGACAAAAAGATTAAGCTAGCCACATCAATATAATTAAACAAACATTTTAAAACTTCCTTGGCCGTAAAAACGGAGACAACTAGGTCACCCATTGTCCTATGTAATCTCTTAAGATCTAAGTCTCGGATTAGGCATTGTAGAGTGACCTAGAAACTCGCCACCGCGCGATGCCTAGATAGCCAGTGAATATAATAGGCCATAGATGTATAAAGAAAGTTGTTGTGCCCCCGGTATTGCCTCGCTTAGTTCAACTTCCCGGGGCAATACCGGGACGTGAGCTATCCTATCTTTTAAATTGGACCAAACTGCACATGTGCAAATCTATATACATATAATAAAAAAGTAACGAGTCGCTGTCTGTACATGGAAGATATATGAGAAAAAATATCACAGGAGACCATAATTAACATTATAGAACCCAAAACAATGATTTTTGGAATTTTTGTCTGTTTGTCTGTTTGTTTGTGCACGAGATAGATGGGGTTTTCAATGATATATTGTGGTAAGCTTCACTAAACATTTTGTGTTTAATTCATGTCAATCGGTTGATAAATGTTATGGCAATTTAAAGAATCACGTTGATCTTGCTGAACGTTTGTTGGCGCGGGTTAGGCATTTTCAAAAATGCTGCCCAAAGTCACTTTTCTACGCGGGCGAAGTCGCGGGCTCAGCTAGTATTGGAATAAATGTGGACTCACCCTCATCAATGTCAGGCGGCAGTCCTCCCACGAACACCTTGCGGCTGAACCTCTCGCCGTGCTCCGAGCCGGCCGACACGGGAGACGAGCGTGCAGGCGAGCCCAGCGCGCTCACACACATGGACAAACCTGGAACAGTTGTACCAGTGTTTCAGACATGGATATCGATATTTCAGATGGACATCATCATAGGATTATATACAAATTAACACTTACTAAACTTATAACTAAATCAAATTCTTTTGTAAGCTAACACTACTAATACACATTTGCAATGGAAATTTAATGACGTGAAAAATAATAGGCTATTATTATTATTATTATTTTGGGGTATATATTTAGGCTGTGTGCCAAGTAGGTACGGTGGGGGGGGATTGTGAATGTTTTAATTTTCCTCTAGCTGCAAGAACTTTCTTACTGTTCTGCATCTGTTCAGAATGGCTGCTGCTTATTATTATTATTATTATTAATTGACGAATTGGTGGGAAAAAGACAATACGACTGGGGAACCAATCAACGCTCGCGCACCCGACGATCACGCGTGACGCGCCCCGCGCGCCGTGCCGTCCCCTCGATACCTTATTTTTGAATTCTGCGCAGGTTTCATTCAGCGCTAAAGATTCGTGAAGCTACTTATATACAGGGTGCAAATGAAGTTTAATAAAGACAGCCAATTGCAATTGTTGTGTTATGGCAACTAGATAAAGGAATAATTTACATATACATACTATTCTTTTGTAAATACATACATACAGTACATAGCAACACCCAAACCCCAGAAAAATACAAATGTAAATTACAAATATATTTTTCGGGGTGGGGATCGACCACAACGACCCTTCGCGCAAAGAAATGCAAGCACCCTTCTAAATTTTAGACACCTTAGTATTGTCACAAAAAACATTTTTAGTGTCTCTTTGAAAGCACTGTGTTTAACTGCTAGCTATCAAATTGGTTCAAATGCTATTGCTTCCTGTACGATGCCCCATCAAGATGTAACCCTACAAAGTAAAAGAGGTCTCCACTCACCAGCCGCGCTGAGCCTGGACACGACATCCTGCGTCTGATCGGGAGGGCCAGAGGGCGAACCAGCACCGGCTGCACTAGCCACGCTAGCCTCCTCCACTCCGGGGAAAAATGGCGACTTGCCTGCAAATAACACCTCTATATAAATACCGACTACAGCCATCTTACTGGGGGTAGTTTGCCTTCGCAGGAGACCGACTGGGTGGGTACCCCCACCGTAATGTCCAAATGTCAGTGTGCTCCGGTTTATGTAATGCGAACTAGTAGCTCCTGATATTAGTGCGTTTAAACAAACAAACTATTCAGCATTCTACCTTCTGAGCAGTAATGTGTAAATGTCACTACGCTCCGTTTTTTTAATGCGAACCAGTAATTCCTGATATGAGTGCGTTTAAACAAACTAAGTTCAGCTTTATAATATTAGTATAGATTGTAGAGTCAACGACACCGCTTGGAGTGGAGCCAATGTGACCCAATATACCGGCTTCCTTAATTAAATAGATGAGTTTGTTAGTCTGTCCTTATGTTTTGCATAACATCAACCGCTAGTAGAACTAATGTGTTCCAAATAAGTAAAATATGCTAACCGGTAGAGAATTGTGTGGTAAAAATATGACGAGTCAAGTGTTACTCTATGTAGCTCAATTGAATACATTTAACTTGCCCTTTATTAGTCATTTTTCGGGTTATTTATTCATTGATAACTAGCTTGCCAGTC
The DNA here is from genome assembly GCA_026213755.1 of Eurema hecabe. NCBI lineage: Eukaryota > Metazoa > Arthropoda > Insecta > Lepidoptera > Pieridae > Terias > Terias hecabe. Next base: position 147,001 of record JADANM010005620.1, read on the forward strand.
GCGACTTCGTTCACGCCATACCTAACCCGAAATGTTATATCCTAACACTTACTATTTTGCTTAAGAACCACCCTCGTACATCCAGGAATATTCTACAAAAAGATTTATGTAAATCGGTTCAGCTGTTATCGCGTTATGCGCTCACCAACACATTTTGTAATTCATTTTTATATTATAGATGTTATGTTAGAAAAATATTTTTCACAATCACATCTGTAGATCTATGATATTCTATGTTAAAAGTAATTAATTAGCCGCAAACCCTGCTTTTCCCGCATTAGCAAGAGACGCTGTTAGTTGCTCTTTTAAAATAAAAATATACTATTTTAATTAACACAAAGCAACCATTACAACAGTCTTAAAAAATAATTATGTTAAACGCTAGTCTTTATATCATCCTAATCATTATCCATACTAACATTATAAATGGGAAAGTGCGTCTGTATGTTTGTAATATTTGCACGGTAAAACGACTAGACCGATTTAGTTGATATTCGGTATGTAGATAGGTGATAAAACATAGGATACTTTGTTCTCGGTATTGCCCCGGGAACGGGAACTACGCGGATAAAACCGCGGGGAACGGCTAGTATCATCATAAATGTTCAAGCTTCACTCCTCCGCCATCTTTAAATACTTTACTTAAATCACTTAACTCATTAAGATAAGCTAACTAGACACTTTTTATATAGCTGAATGGGAGGTTAGTCTGATGGTAGGGAACCAATCGTCCGAATTTTGGCTATTTCATGGTCATTTATTCATTTCTAGTCTGAAACTGCTTTGGAATAAAAAATGATGTGGTTCTTTTTGGAGTATAATTTCCCGACAGGAATCATCATTATTCGGTTAATGAATACTTACATTGATAGCTAATTTTAATAATTAAATTTGACATTACATACTTATTGACATAACATTTAGCATAATAGTATTTTATTGACAATTTTTTATAATGTACTAGCTGTTGCCCGCGACTCCGTCCGCGTGTGCTTTCATAAAAAAATTATTCCCATGGAAGCTGGATAAAAAGTATCGTATATACTTCTCCTGGTTCTAATCTACATCCCCACCAATTTTCAGCCAAATCAGTCGAGCCGTTATCAAGTTATTAATGGTGTAACTAACACGACTTTCTTTTATATATACTTATAGATAATTGCAATAATGTAATTTAATATTAAATAATAATGTTGTATCCAGAATTATGATTGTGTGGAGCTTGTTGCTTACCAATGTATTGGTTGTTTTAGCAATAAATGATTATTATTATTATTACATAGTATAATAAAACAAAGACTTTCGTTCATTTGTCCCTATGTATGCTTAAATCTTTAAAAATACGCAACCGATCTTCATGCGGTTTTTTAAATCAATAGAGCGATTCAAGAGCGATTTATTTATGACACTGAAGTTGGCCCTTATATCTTAACTTTTTACTATATTTCCGATATCTCGAATAAAAATAGGGCTATGAAAACGAGACCGAATGAATTTCATTCATTGGCTCGAAATCTTCATGTGGGTGACATCCAATTTTTATGTTTTTTTATCTAAAAATTTTTAAAGCTATAAAAAATTTTGTCCTGGTTCAAACTTTTTCTCACCAAGTAAATTTTATTTTTATTGTTTGTATAATACATGATAAATTTAACGACTTAACAATCAATCCAACACGTATTAAATTTAAATTAAAAATTATATTTTCAAAAATCAAGCAGGGCTAACCTTTCGTGACCTTCGCGGTCATCGACACTACGGGTCAACATCCCTAAATCTATTAATCCTTTAAAATATACTTTTTATTACTTTTTTGCGTAAAACAACTATTTCTCTATTCTCTTTCAACACACACATTATATATTCGATATTTAAAGCAAAAATTTGTAATAGAAAAAAAATATCCTGAAACAGTTTAATGACCTCATCTAGTTGGTTCCGATTTTTCTACAATTGGTTGATTCTTTTATATTACACTAGCCCGCGTATTTTCCTGCATTTAAGCATGTATTACATAAAAATCCCTTTTAAAGATTTAAGTATACATAGTGATAGAAAAAAGCTATTTTGTTTATATACATACAAACATACATGTAAGAACTAAAATATGTTATAATGTAATGCAAAAGTCTTAAGATATGTTTGCTTGATGAGCGATTTTTTTTTTGTAATAGCTATAATATTTAAAAGTGTTAGAAAGACCTATTACTTTTTTAAATAAGGCTCAAGATATAGGGGCCGAAGCCTCGAAGGGCGGTGCGCTCCTAATGAAATATATTTATCAGATAGATATTTTTATTTTAGGTAAAAAAAAATATTTTAATTACTTACTCTTTCTGTACGGGAATCTCGGTCCACGAATGAACGGCGTTATCAAAGGGATTGTGTGCACGGACATAATTTTTTAATTAATTGAAAAATCGTAAAAACACCGAAAAAACGTCACAGACACAAGCACCCCTTGCGGACAGAATCGCGTAATGAAAAAATTGACGCGCGCGTTCGAAACTCGAATAGCGTTTAATTTTTTCTTTCGAGTGCCCCTGGCCAGTTTAAAAAATGAGTTTTTTTTAATAAAAACTTTTTACGAAAAATAAATTGTAAAAATGCGGGGGTAAATTTTCACGTGCGTCTTAATAGAAAATATCTTTTCTACATAATATAGCACTATTTAAAAAAACTCAAAGCAAAATTTAAAAAGTGACGTTTAAAAATTATTTTATCTGTACGCAGATTGACATGTTGTAACGATCCCGCGTTTCCCGAAAACTGAAAATAGGAAGCTTCTAAACTCATTTACGAAAATAGCTCTGAAAGAATCGTGTGATTTATTTTCTTTGAATTTTTTTTGTAACCGAAATTGATGCATTGTGTTGCGACACTAATAAATGACTAATGAGATTTTAAGCGATATTTTATATCTGGCAATTATTGAGATAGACATTTTTTTTAGTTGTAAATACATATATTATTATTATGTATGTTAAATGTTTCTATGCTATTATGATATATTTTTATTATTGGTATTAATATTTAATTGTTATTTATTTTAGTTATTGATTTTATTTTACTGTTTAATTTTCTAACAAATTCCATATACGTGTATCGACTGTTTCGAATTTTTAGGGCACCTATGATTATGTGGGCAATTGTTAAATTACTGGTGCGAAGTTGTGATAATCTATCATTAATTGTTGTCCTACTTGTTGGTGCTCATCTAATAATACTAATATATAAAGCTGAAGAGTTTGTTTGTTTGTTTGAACACCCTAATCCCAGGAATTACTGGTTCGAATTGAAAAATTCTTTTTTATTGAATAGACAATTTATCGAGGAAGGCTTTAGGCTACATAACATCACGCTGCGACTAATAGGAGCGAAGATATAATAGAAAACGTGGAAAAAAACGGGGAAAATTATTCATCTTTGAGGGCTTCCTTTGCGTGCGCTGCGAAAACGGTTCAAGATACCAAAAAATATGTATGAAAGATTAATTATTCCTCTTTAAATTATGTAAAAAAAGTTCGCGACAGTATGTGTCTATCTTCTAAGATTGACTCACTATAACATAATAATAGAAATATGATCCGACGGGGACGAAGTCGCGAGCAACAGCTAGTACTATATAAATAACATAAATAAATATCCGTGCTAAATCTGTTTATGGATATTTTTAGTTCTGAAATAATATACTCTTTAACTTAAAAATAATTACCCCTTAACATAAAAAAATAAAAATAAAATTATATCATTTGACAGATTTACCTTCCCAATACTATTATAAATGTAAAGTTTGTCAACGCAAAAACGGCTGGACAGATTGAGATGAAATTTGGTATGTATATATATATTTATTTATTTATTTATTTATGTATAAGGGGGTCGCCAACATGACGTACATTAAAAACGTATAGGCATATTACAATTTAAGATTTTTACATTTCACATAGTGTCGCTACACTTACTGGCGTCCACAACATGCACAAAAAAAATTAATATTAATGGGTAACATATAACATTATATAGATTATTTATAAATATTAGCAAAATGATCAATTAAGCCTATATAGGTGATGATACCCTGGATAGGATATTTTATATCCCGGTGTTGTATTGGGAACGGGCACTACGCAAGCAAAACCGCGGGGCACAGCTAGTCTATATATTAAGATTTAAGACTATCAAACAAAACAGTTTAGCTAAAACAATAAAGTCGCCTTGACATCGTATCGAATGTCGCAAGCCGATGTCGGTGTCGTGTCGGCGCCGTGTCGTAATCGGATGAGTTGATCAAGGGTAACTATTATTTATTTAAAATACTAGCTGTTGCCCGCGACTCCGTCCGCGTGGACTTTCATATAAGCTTTGACCCCCCCTTCTCTTCTAAAGTTTTCATTATTTTTAAGATGTATTCTGTTATTCGGGGCGGGGACAAATCCAACGAATCAAAAACCATGAAAATTGATTTAGCCGATCTCGAGTTATAAGTGTTGTAACAAGAACGTCTTTGTTTTAATTATATTATAATATAAATCTCGTGTCACAATGTTTGTCCTCAATGGACTCCAAAACCACTTAACCGATTATAATAAAATTTGCACACCGTGTGCAGTTTGATCCAACTTAAAAGATAGGATAGCTTACATCCCGGTATTGCCCCGGGAACGGGAACTATGCGGGTAGAACCAGGGGAAACTGCTAGTAAATATATAAAAGATAGTACGTCACCGATGCGCACGCGCAGGTAGCTACACACACACATATTATAAACACATTAATAATACGGCGAGGTCGCATGTAATGAACTATTTCCTTTCGACTTAAACAGCTGTTTTAAGGACTTACGACACATCCGCGATTCAGTATTAGAATATCTTAGTCTGGATCTAGATTACATGATACTTTGACATTAAAAATTGTTCCCGTTTTTGGAGATATCATCAAAATCGGTACAGCATTTCTTGAGTTATGGAAGGAGTACTGTCTGTCTGTTTTTCCATCACGCTAAAGCTACAGAGCGATTAGAACGAAATTTTGTACACAAATGGTCTAGTGCCTGAGATAAAACATAGGCTAGTTTTTAACTGGAAAAAAGGGTTAAAAGGGGGAAAGGGGGGGTCAAAGTTTATATGACAGTCCACGCGGACGGAGTCGCGGGCAGCAGCTAGTTTATAAATATTAGGAAGATAGAAGATATATTTGTTTTATTAAACAAACATACTATAGATAATTAAATAACAATTGTCGAGCGACATAGTAAGGTCACTGGTAAATTAGGTCGAAGGGAAATCAATACAGCGGCATCTCTGCTAGTTTTATGATCGCCTGGTACAACGAGGACGAATTACTAGAACAATATCTATACTAATATATACAGCTGAAGAGTTTGTTTGTTTGTTTGAACGCGCTAATCTCAGGATTTATTGGTTCGAATTGAAAAATTATTTTTTTATTAAATTGACCATTTATCGAGGAAGGCTTTAGGCTACATAACATTACGCTGCGACTAATAGGAGCGAAGATATAATGGAAAATATGGAAAAAACGGGGAAAATTATTCATCTTTGAGGGCTTCGTTTGCGTGCGCTGCGAAAACGGTTCAAGATACAAAAATAGTATGTATGAAAGAATTATTCCTCTTTAAATGACCTAAAAAAAGTCCGCGACAGTACATGTCATGTATTTAAATTTAATAATAAAAAAACAACCCCCAATTCGGAAAATTGGGGATGAACTTTTTTATACGCAATATCTCCGCCGATTATGAACCAATTTGAACGATTATTTTTTTGTTGAATAGGTATTATCATGAAGTCGGTTTTATTTTTTTTTAAGTTAATTATTAGTCTATGTATAAAGGGATAAAATATTGAATGAAAGTTTTTATAAGAATTACGTATAAATATGAAGAGGTATTTTTTACGCTTTTATTCAAAAACTACTAAATCGATTTGGCTGAAATTTGGCATGTAGGTAGATTAAATCCCAGATTATTGCATAGGATACTTTTTATACCGGTATTGCCCCGGGAATGGAATCTACAAGGGCAAAACGCGGCTAGTGAGATACTATAGCGTGATGTTAAACTTGTTCAAACATATTGGCAGTATAGACGTCTACATCGCTAAACACAGACAAATAATAGTTGGGACAGATTACAAAAATCGCGCCAAAAAGCTGTTGCTCTACTCTCTATACTTCTCTATAGTCTATAGCTGTCAACGAAAATATTGTCTGTGGTGTTTAGTCAGGGTCTAATCTACCCGCAAGACAGTTTTAATCACAATCGATTAAGTTGTTTTGGCGTGAAAGCGTAACATTGAATAGTTTAAAAGAGGGAGTGTTCCTTAAAATGGTTAGATCTTTAAAACTACGCAACCGATTTTGATGCGGTTTTTTCAATATAGAGAGTTGTCTAAGAGGAAAGTTTGTGTGTTTAAACAAATAAATACATATACATACATATAGATACATAAAAATGCTGGACGGTTAAAATATCATCCTATAAATTCATATTAATACTTGATTTTATTTTCCAAGGTACCAGGCAAGCATGAGCTATAAGTAGGTCAACCAAGAACTTCATAATAGCTACATATTTATATTATACATATAGTAAATCCCTACTAATATTATAAATGAAAGTAACTCTGTCTGTCTGTTACGCTTTTACGCCAAAACTATAGCCGATGTAATGTAATTTGGTAGGAACACAGATGGTCTAGAGCCTGAGATAAAACATTGGATACTTTTTAACTGGAAAAAAGGCAAGTGGGGTGGGGGGGTCAAAGTTTATACGAAAGTCCGCGCGGACGGAGTCGCGGGCAACAGCTACTTATATTTTTTTCGCTTCTCTGTCCCTACATCCCTATGTATGCTTAAAGATCAAACTACGCAACCAATTCTAATGCGGTTTTGTTTTTATGATAGACTAGCTGATAAAAAAATTATTCCCCTGAAAACTGGAAGTATCCTATGTCCTTCTCCTGGTTCTAAGCTACATCCCTACCAATTTTCAGCCAAATCAGTTGAGCGGTTATCGAGTTATAAATGGTGTAACTAAGACGCCTTTTTTATATATATAGATATAATATGTTTATAATACATGCATCAAATATGCGAGCAAAGCCGGGGCGGGTCGCTAGTTATATATAACCCTTCTTGTTAAAATATCACCCATCAATCAAGCAAGATAAATTCTTATTTCCGTGTGACGAAAATTCACAAGGTCATTGAACCCCTACGCGGTCACGCATGCGTCAAAATGTTACGAAAATAGTCAACAAAAATGATGGGGTTTAGACATAAGGTAGGTTAGGTTATTCCCACTAATATTATAAACGCGAAGGTCTGTAAAAATATATGTAAGACGTGAGTATTGGTCCAAGAAAATAGAGCTTTAAATACGAATTTCAGATAAAAGCTTGAATTTTTGATATAATGTACTTTGAAAAATCCGTCATCGACTAGTGTAAAATTACACGTATATTCGTAATTTAATAACTTTCGAAGCTGATATATAATATATAATATTTTTCAGGTCATTTATACACAGCGCCATCTAGTTCCAAGCTAAGCAGAAGCTTGTGTTATGGCAACTAGATAACGGAATAAATTACATATACATTACTTTTCTTTTGTAAATACATACATACAATACATAGCAACACCCAGACCCCAGAAAAATACAAATGTAAATTACAAATATATTTTTCCGGTGTGGGAATCGAACCCACGACCCTTCGCACCGAAGGCAGGTGTATTACCTACTGCGCCAAGCGGTCATCAAATAAAAAAATACAATTTTAAGTATTAATTATAAACATTTTTGTCTTGTCTCAACTATGAAACGTATAAGGACGCGTTCCCGGAATGACTATTTAGGCCTTTTTAGTTTAAAATCTAATAAAATATTATCGTAAAAAAATAAATATGATAAGTGCCTTGTAATTATGCGCAGAAACTTCATTTGGCAACAAGTCTTTTAGCCATACCACGTTATTTTATTAAGAAAATCTTTGTCAGAAGCATGATTCTCACCTCTCTGGTTTTGACCCAATTCTTTTGAATACATCCACGAGAAATTGTGATTAAAAAACAAAACGTTTTTATTTTAGAGAAACAGTAAGTACTAGAAAAAAATACCCTATATGAAAGTTGTAGAACATTAAATTTTACATCAAAATGATATAAGTCACCATTTGACTAAAATCAAAATTAACTATTAAGAGATATCGTGGCTAGAAGTTAACGGATGATTATGATAACTTTAAAAAATCATAAGTTACACGTTATTTTCTAGCCACCATCTCTCGGTTAATTTTGATTTTAGAAATATTATGATAAGGGTGTGGGAAGGAAGGAGGATGGTACCTTCCTCTGAACTAAAGGGAGGATCCTCGACCAGTCGAACCACTGACTGGCCGGCCGTTAGGCCCCGATGGTTCGATGTCGAGAAGTTGTATATATGCTAAGTCTCGGAAAAATATCGTAAGCGCGATTCAGACTCGGCGCATGAATAGCGGTCGCTACATGGGCATATCATTTTGATGTAAAATTTTATGTCCTTTCTTTACTTTCATAAAGGGTAATAGTTTAATATTTTTTTCTAATAATTACTGTATCCCTAAAATTAAAAAAAAAGTTTATTTTCTATCACAAGTTCTCGTAGATTAATAAAAAAAGATTTTCACTAGTCGATTAGGGATCTTTCAAAGTACATTACACAAATAAAAAATTCAAGCTTTTCTCTGAAATAGGTATTTTAAGCTCTATTTTCTTGGACTTATAATATTCGTTGCTCTCACGAATAAAGAACTCAATAAATTTGGCTACAATTTAAAAAAACACCATAGACAAGATTGTCTTTGACAGCTATAGAGTATAGACTATAGAGAAACATAGAGAATAGAGCTTGAACTTTTTGACGCGATTTTTTTAATCTGTCTGTTACGCTTTCACGCAAAAACTACTGAACAGAATATCATGAAATTTCGTACACATGTTCTTGGAGAAAAAAAAGAAAGTATTTTTTTTAATTTTCACTATTTCTTTGCTCCTATTAGTCGCAGCGTGATGTTATATACCCTAAACCATTCCCCGACAAATGAACTATCCAACACTAAAGTAATCTTTCAATTCGAACCAGTAGTCCCTGAGATTATCGCATTCAAACAAACAAACTCTTCAGCTTTATATAGACGTAGTATACAATACTGTTACACAACAGGGTGCCCTGATTGTTAAATGACCTAGATGCTAGATCTAC
>JADANM010005620.1:183553-194515 GCA_026213755.1 Eurema hecabe
AACAAACAAACAATCAAACTCTTCAGCTTTATATATTAGTATCGATAGATAATATGTTACAAGTGCAAAATTTATATTTATCTCTTTCTATCGTGTTGACTTGTATGTATGTGTGCTGCCGCTGCTGTGCGGAACATTTTTTCGGTTGATTTATACGTGTATAACATATCTATTATGGGCGCTTATGATATTACAACTCTAAAGCAATATAAGAGACAAAGTATGCGAGGATGTATGTAAGTTTGTTTGTTGCATTCACGCAAAAACTACTCAATAGATTTGACTGATTTGATGTGCAGGTAGAAATGCCCCAGGAGGCTGGATTAACACATATGATTATATCCCAGCATTGCCCCAGGAATAAGAAACACGCGGGTAAATCCATGGGGTGAGAGTTCTGACATTAAATTAGTTATTTCCTTTGTACCTACATTTTTTTTTATTATTATATTAAGTGATTAGACGAGCTGGATGCCCTCCTGATGGTAAGAAAAACGCCAGCCCATAACCAATGCAGTGGTCCCCAGAACTTTGCTCCGGGCAAGGGTGCACTACACCGACACTCCCTACTTTGAGTCATAAGATGTTGAGACTCATTAGCCCAGTTATCTCGCTGGCTACAGTGCCCTTCAGACCGACAACAGTGACGTTTTTTACATCACTGTTCAGGCGGTAGAATGTCTGGCACTGTGGGGGTACCCACCCAGTCGGTCTCCTGCGAGAGAGACCTCCCCCCGGTAAAACCCATATGCACTAATTAACACTCCATAGTATAACAAATTAAAAATTTTGAAAACCCTCGACAGACAGACAGACACGTCAAACATATAAAAGTTGTTGTTTTTTGAGATGTCATAACCTTTCATTTGATACCTCACTTGAGCATATTTGCAGACATTCGGTTTTTCTTCGCCAATTCAACCCCCCATAACTTTTAAACGGCTCAATCGATTTTCATCAAACATGTCTAAGAACACTTGCCCGTAAAACACCTATAATACAAATAAAACTAAATTGAAATCGGTTCATTCGTTCGGGAGCTATGATGCCACAGACAGACAGACACGTCAAACTTATAACATCCCCTCTTTTAGCGTCGGGGCTTAAAAACCGAGTTGTTATGTCTTTCCCTATGTAATATGTATGCTTAAAGCTTTACAAGAACGCAACCGATTCTCATGCGTTTTTTTTATAGATAGTGATACAAGAGGAAGGTTTATATGTATAATAAATGCATAATATATACGAGCGAAGCCGGGGCGAGTCGTTAGTAATAATTAAAATATCGTGTTCGAATAATTAGTTGTAGTTTTATTTCAAAAAATCATTGCTTAGAACTCATAATAGGTATAGGTAATAATAATGATTTATCAATCAATTAAGAATCGTATACCACATTTAAAACAAAGAATTTAAAATGGAGGGGAGACAGCGGGGTGCCATGTTTTCAATTTTAAAAGCCCTTAATATAATTGTACAGTCAGTTGCAATGGTTAATGAACAGTGAATACATTAAATATGACAAAAAAATTAAATTAAAAAAATGACTATGTCAAATGTCAATGTATATTTTTTTAACTATATATACATAGTTTTTCAATTAAGTATAGCATTATTCCGCATTATGCGGATTAGGTAATGCTTAACGTTGAATGTTTCAACTACATCTTTATTCATATATCGAGCACTCTCAACAGTACTAAGTAGTGCTTTCGGTGGCGTGCAATTACATGTGCAGTGACAGAACATTAACTACTGTTTTTCTTTAATTTGACACTGATAGAAATGTCGCACTATGATCTGTAATTTTTGCATTTACTAATGGGAATGTTCTGAGGAGCTTTTCGGAATTTTACCCGCCGCTGAATTCCACCACCGCACTGCACGTCACAGGCTGCAATACCATCTGCATCACCTTGACAGCTGGCAGTCAACCACAGTGCGGTTTAAAAGAAACTTTTTGCCACGTACCACCACCTTGTGGAATCAGTAGGTCTACTCCGAACACAATCGATGTCGTTTTTTATTATTTTCGATACAGTTTTTGAGCAACTACGAATTGATATAAAAACTTTTTTGTTTCCGTTTCGATAACATTCCGATAAACTGATGTGCGATCCGATTCTTTATTAGAATATATTAAGTCTCATAGCTCGGTTAGCAGTATCAAAAATTTTTCGATATCGACGACAATTGCATTTGGAGTAGATACTCAGCTCTCTCGTGCGGTATTTCCGATGAATTAAAATCTCGTTTGCCCCCTATGTAATATAAAAAAATAATAATTGAGGAACGCTAATTATCTATTCCATACGCGACTTTATCTGTCACTCGCATGTCATGTCATTCTGACATTTAACGTCATGCTAAGATAATTAAAAGATACGACATTTGTACTACGTGACATTTAAATCGCAACTGTCACGTAAATTTTTACGTGGGAAAATTTAGGTTTGCCCATAGACGTATAACGCATAGTCTGATAGTCCCGTAATAATCTGCCGTAAGTGAAGCCACAACTGTATATATAGGTGTTAACAGCACGTTCTTATACTAGGTGATGTTACTATAAGGAATTTACCCTATAAATGTGAAAAAATTGAAATCTACGAAAAACTGCGATGACGATCTATGGAAGTAGACAAAATTGTCTACTTTGAAATGGCTTGTAAATGAACAAGTAGTTTCTGAGATTATGAGTTCAAAAACACAAACAAACTGTTTTTTTATTGAGTTTCTAATATTATTTTAATTTGAGGCAAGTGTTACTATATGTACCCTAATTGAATCTATACTATTATTATAAAGATGTAAAGTTTGTGTGTTTGTTAAATTGTAAGGGGTAATCTCGGGATCTACTGAACCGATTTTAAAAATTCTTTCACCAATAGAAAGCCACATTATTGCTGAAAGTCATAGGCTATATAAAAAACTGAAAAGGATAATTAACATTATGCCCAACGAAGTGGGCACGGGTCAGATTGTAATATAAAAGATACCTTAGTCATCAAAATCGCTTACGTAATTTAGACGTTACGATTTAACATACATACATAAGTTACAAAACCATTTCCCTTCTTTTTAGCTACGTAGTCGGTTAAAGACATATTATCTTAAAGTGGGAGGGAACACTTGACATCGAACCAATTGCACACCCATCCATTTCCCGGACCCGCGATAATGCACTTACCTTAGATTTAAATTGTAAAAGACAGACAAATAAACAAAAATTAATACGATTTTCGTGTTTTATGTTAAGGCTCTTACGGTGTGTTGCCGTCTCTTTCTATTGTATGGTTGTTGTTGGTTGTCTCGCTCGCTCGCTAGCTGGGTTGAATATTGAACGCGCTTGCTACCGGGATGGGTGATAGTGATGTGCTTAGTCGATAGACGATAGTCGATAGGCGATAGTCGATAGGCGATAGGCGATAGTCGAAGTTGATAGTCGTTACAGTAAAATCTTTATTTATTCCTCACCTTTATTGTATACACTTAAACAGAAACTTAACATAAGATAACATAAAAAAAGAAATATACGATTGGTGGCCTTATCGCTTGGCAGCGATTTCTTCCACGCAACATTTAATGTTAACACGATAGTTATTAGTCGGTGTATACACAAAAACATACTATAGAATCATATCTATTGACAAAAAACAGTCAGTTTAAACTTAACGCTACTTAATATTAGGTTAACCTTTGGTATCTATGGCGCTACTAAAAATACGTGCAAAACTTTTAATCCAGATGTGGCTCAAATTTGGTACAAGAAATTTCTTTTACCAATAAATTATGTATAGCTATAGGTATAGGTAGCACGGGCTGGTTTCCGCAACTCCACGTCAGGGCGCGGTTTTTGCGTGTGGTAGGTATGTAATAAGTACTTTATTTATTTTACAATTTAGCCTATTGACTAATAAGTAAATTACATTTATCCTAAATTATTACATAAACATAAATTTTAAGGTCGGCAACCCACTCCAGAGTTGTCAAGCTCTGCGAGTGTTCATGGGCGGCGATGACCACTTACCATCAGGTGGCTCGCCTGCTCGTTTGCCCCCTATGTTATAAAAAAAAAAAAAATAAAATAAACATAAATCTAAGAACGTGTCCAGTAACACTTATACTTAGTTTTTGTTAAGTCGAAGACACGTTCATGTGTTCTTTGTACGCGACACTTGTCACTGCATTTATTTGTCACTTTAAACCACTACATTAACTCACACGGCTTTGTTCGTTTCAGTCATCTCACTATGTTAGTAACGTCAAGGAGCTGGATTGCCTCGACGTTCACGTGATGATGAAGTCTCTTTTCGTAGGCTTCGGTATATTCGGTACAAGAAAATAGAGCTTAAAATACAAATTTCAGATATTTTTGATATAATGTACTTTGAAAGATCAGTAAACGAACAGTGAGTCTTTTTAAATTCATCCACGAATTTTAGGGCAACAGTAAGTACTAGAAAACAATTTATTTTATGAAAGTTGGAGAACATAAAATTTTACATCAAAATGGTACATCATTATATGGCTAAAATCAAAATTAACCGACATATGGTGGCTAGAAGCTAACTCTCTCGCTTTAAAGCTCTATTTTCTTGGACTAATATGGCCTCTGCTACAATAGTTACGGAAATATACATATGTGAGAAGCATTTATTGCAATATTTTTGTAACTTGATCATAAAAAAATTTGGCTTAGTTATTAATTACATATAAAGAACAAACACTTGTCTGAAATGAAATCTTTCTTATGACCAACTCCTAATGTTTAATTTTTTGTTTTAGGTATACCTTCTAATAAATAATTAAGAAAAAGATAAATCCTTTTTTTTTTATAGAATATAACTAACCTGTCAATGGCTTTTCATTACAAGGTACAACAAAGTCGTTCTTCAATCTGTCCCTATGTTAACTTAAATCTTTAAATATAAATAAATAAATATTTTCAGGACATTTATACACAGCGCCATCTAGCACCAAGCTAAGCAGAAGCTTGTGTCATGGCAACTACAATACATAGCAATACCCAGACCCCAGAAAGATACAAATCTAAATTACAAATATATTATTCCCGTGTGGAGACCGAACCCACGATTCTTCGCGCAGAAAGCAGTTGTGTTACCGCTGCGCCAAGCGGTCGTCTTTATTACTGCGCTACCGATATTCATGCGATTTTTTTAATCAGACAGTGATTCATGAGGAAGGTTTATTTGTATAATACATGCATAAATAAAAATAAAAACTGCGGACAGCAGCTAGTTTAAAATAAATAAATTCAAATTATCGACAATCATCCCCCATAGCACATCACTGTCGGAAAATACGAAATCCTTAGTACCGGGGATCGATTCACGACAGACGGACGTACGGAAAAATGTGTCTATATATAGAACAAAAAGCCTCCTAACATACATATATATTTAATATATGTTCATATTAAAATATATTTAAATGTCAGTGATAGTGGTTCTCTAAGACAATGGTTATTTCATTAAAAGCAGGTAAGTTTTTAAAAGCAATTATACATTTTCTTTAGAATTAATAACTTCATATTCGCAACCAACGCCTTGTACTAGCTTTGCCCTCTGGTTTTTCTCGATTAACATAAGTTACTTTTAATTTATCTATGAACTGACATGTCGGATTGAACGGCATTATTTCCGTATATAATAGATTAACCGCGCCCCGCGGCTTTGTCCGTATTAATGCATGTATTATACACACAAACCTTCATTTTGAATCACTCTATCTGATAAAAAAACCACATGAAAAGCGGTCGCGTAGTTTTTAATATTTAAGCATACATAGGGACAGACAGACGACTTTGTTTTATACTATGTAATGTACAATTATGTATTTTAGGAGTACTATGATATGAAGAATATTACGCTAATGTCTAAAGATATTGTATAATTAAGACGGCGCTGGGCGCGGTTCATAATAAAATGTCTTTATAACATATTAATATATATACATCTCGTGTCACAATGTTTGTCCTCAATGGACTCCTAAACCACTTAACCGATTATAATAAAATTCGCACACCATGTGCAGTTTGATCCAACTTAAAAGATAGGTTAGCTTACATCCCGGTATTGCCCCGGGAACGGGAACTACGCGGGTAAAACCGCGGGACACAGCTGGTATCATATAAAATATACTTTATTACTATCGATCTGACCCGGCTTTGATGCATGTATTATACATATAAACCTTTCTCGTAAACCACTCTATCTATTATAGAAAACCGCCTAAAAAGCCGCCTTTTAAGATTTAAGCATACATAGGGACAGACATACGAAAGCGACTTTGTTTTACACTATGTAATAATAATATATAAACATAATAATAATAATAATAATAATATTAAGCCTTTATTTATCCATAACTCAAAAAAAGAAAAAAGCTACAATAGTTTTAAAATTTTCGTATTTAAATAAATATTGTGTTATGGCCCCTTCCGGGTATAGGCCTCCTCCAGTTCCTTCCATTGCTTTCTATTTCCAGCCAATGAGAGACATACATATTGTTTTTTATATTAATAATTAGTATTGTATCTTTTTATTTGAAAAGAGCATCTATCAGAGTCTCCTGCCGGTTCTCTGTAGAAACTGCCTTCCGAGCCGGTGGTAAATGTTTTGTAATACCCCGCCGAGAGGTTAACTCAAGTCAATATCCCCAGTAGTGGGACATCGCTCATGTGTGATACTGGGACGAGTCTAGTGTTACTGTGTGTAGAATAGTTAAAAACACATATATTTGATAACTAGCTGCGCCCGCGACTTCGCCCGCGTAGAAAAGTGACTTGGGCAGCATTTTTGAAAATGTCTAACCCGCGCCAACAAACGTTCAGCGAGTTCAACGTGATTCTTTAAACTGCCATAACTCTTTTATTTATAAACCGATTGACATGAATTAAACACTCAATGTTAAGTGAAGCTTGCCACAATATATCATTGAAAACCCCATCTAGATAAGCTAAGCTGTTTCTGAGATTAGCGTGCACAAACAAACAGACAAAAATTCAAAAAATCATTGTTTTGGGTTCTATTGCGTTAATAAAGGTCTCCTATAATAATATTTTTTCTCATATTTCTTCCATGTACAGACAGCGACTTGTTACGTTTTTATTATATGTATAGATAGATTCAGTGAAGTAAAAATTCTCACGTAAGTAATAATTGTTCCCAGAAAAGGTTTTAATGAAATACCGTGTCTTCAGAATATCTCTTACGGCAAGTCTAATTAAAGTGCTTATGTCATGAAATGGACGTAAAACGTGTCAAACATAGACTTATAACGTATAGACTGATAGTCCAATAATTAAATAAATAAATAAATATTTTCAGGACATTTATACACAGCGCCATCTAGTTCCAAGCTAAGCCGAAGCTTGTGTTATGGCAACTAGATAACGGAATAAGTTACATATACATACTTTTCTTTTGTAAATACATACATACAATACAAAGCAACACCCAGACCCCAGAAAAATACAAATGTAAATTACAAATATATTTTTCCCGGCGTGGGAATCGAACCCACGACCCTTCGCGCAGAAAGCAGTTGTGTTACCACTGCGCCAAGCGGTCGTCTTAATTATTAATTTGTTACCATAAACTATTTTTAAAAGAAGTAGTGTATGAGTTTCTTTGCCTGTATTCTTCTTATACACCTTACCATTTGGAAACAGGCGTTTATAGATTGAAACAGACAGACGGCAGAATTATTTTATATTTTTTTGCGATATCGTAATGCATTGGACAAAGCAGATTGTGTGGCTGCAACGACATGTCTGTATTGATCTATATTTTTAGTTTTGACGTTCATAAATATCACAAAGTGATTTAAGTGAATAAATTATTTTCATTTTCATTTTTTTTATTTTTCATTTTCATTTTCCTTTAGTAATCTGTCCGCCGTAAGTGAAGCCACAACTGTATATATGTAGGTGTTAACAGCACGTTCCTGTCGATGACACGCACACAAGCACAATGTCAATGAAAAAAGAATGATTAAAATCGGTCCAGTACTTTTTGAATTTATTTGTTAGGTACATACGAAAATACAATTTTTTCCTCTTTATAATACATAATAGGTTAGAAAGCTACACTAAGACCAATGATATTAAATTTAATACTAACATATGTAATAAGCGCAAAATTTTGAAGACGTAAAAACATCCTAATTAGTATGTGTTACCTTTAGGTGATTGGTTGCCGATGCAACTGACAAAACTATCTCTTTTTTCTTGTTGGTTTTATCATTTATCTCTTTCTATCGTGTTGACTTGTATGTATGTGTGCTGCCGCTGCTGTGCGGAACATTTTTTTCGGTTGATTTGTTGGTGTATAACATATCTATTAACTACTAGCTGTTGCCCGCGACTCCGTCCGCGTGGACTTTTATATAAACTGTGACTCCCCCTTCCCCCCTTATAACCCTTTTTTCCAGTTAAAAGTAGCCTATGTTTTATCTCAGGCTCTAGACCATCTGTGTGCCAAATTTCATTACAATCAGTTCCGTAGTTTTGGCGTGAAAGCATAACAGACAGACAGACAGAGTTACTTTCGCATTTATAATATTAGTGTGGGCTTGAGCCTTTTAAAATAATTCAAAAATACATACACATTATATTTATTTAAAACCTAACGTGACTAGGCATTTAAATTAGGGTCAGATTTATGTCCTAAATATCACCTAGCTTAATGTAGATGGGACACGCGAAGTCATTTATAAAGTTGGCAGCCATTTTTCTTTTTTAATAAGCTTGTTAACGGGTCTGTATTTTTAAAACTGGTGGGGTTTTTCTATTATATACTAGCTGTTGCCGCAGCTCCGTCCGCGTGGATTTTCATATAAACTTTGAACTACTTCCCCCATTATTACGCTTTTTCCCAGTTAAAAATTAGCCTATGTTTTATCTCATAGGCTCTAGACCATCTGTGTACCAAATTTCATTAAAATCGGTTCAGTAGCTGTGGCGTGAAAGCGTAACAGACAGACAGAGTTACTTTCGCATTCATAATATTAGTAGGGATGACACTAGACGCTGCTCGCGGTTTTCCCCGCATTTTTGTGGCATGAATATCGGTTGCGTAGTTTTAAAGTGGCGTCACAAATCTTTAGCGCTGAACGAAACCTGCGCAGAAGTCAAAAATAAGGCATCGAGGGGACGGCGCGTGATCGTCGGGTGCGTGAGCGTTGATTGGTTCCCCATAGTGTTGTATTTCTCGCACCAATACGTCAATTACGAGCGCGATTCTACCGACGCGCAGCTATTCTCGTCCAGCGCCAAACATTCGTGACGCGACCTATAATGTTAATGTTTACTTCTGAACGCATTTATAAAATTTGACAACCAATATCATTCTTCTTTCCTTATTCATATAACACCGCATTGTTAAATGATTTAAGAATGAAGTTTATATGTATAATACGTGCATATAAAAAATCTTATTATTAACTCCAAATAACTTTATTGTACTCATTTGAAACTCACTGTAGTACTAAAAATAGTCAAAGTCAAAGTCACTAGTATCTTTATTCAACTAGGCTACATAAAGTAACACCTTTAAATCGTCATGGTATTACAAAACATTTACCACCGGTTCGGAAGGCAGTTTCTACAGAGAACAACCGGCAAGAGACTCTGATAGCTGCTCTTTTTGAAATAAGAACATACAATTGTAAATATTAACAACTATATTAATATATAATTATTATTCAATAACTAATCGACTTACATGTTGCAATCAATTTATTCGCATATAAATTGTCGTAAGTAAATATTAATGATATTTTCAAACCCCTAATAACAAAAAACCATCCCCATAGTCGGAAAAGCATTTTTTATTACATTAAGTAGCAACATTATTCCCAAAGGTGTTCACCCCTCGGTAGCCCCAATGATATTTTTGACCAAAATTCAATTAGGACAAATAGTTTCCTCTCTAGACAGTACTTTGACTGGAATATATCAATTTACTAGCTTTTACCGGCGGCTTCGCTTGCATTCAATAAATATTAGAAGAAAAACGTACCCTATGTTCAATTTTAACCCCCGACGCAAACGACGGGTTGTTATAAGTATGACGTGTCTGTCTGGGGCAACGTAGCTCCAAAACGGATGATCCGATTTTGATGCGTTTTTTTTCGTTTGAAAGGTATATCCGTCGAGAGTGTTCTTAGCTATGTTTGGTGGATCTTCAATCGGTTCAGGTGTTGAAGTTCATCGGGTCGTGTGTTAGGTGTGATAGGAATGTTACACGCTTTGCTTGCGTTTTGTCGGGGGCTTATGTATTTCTAATGATACCTCTAATATAAGTGAATAATACACCTAGAACCACAATATGAAGACGCAAAGTGAAGCCATTTCAAAGTAGACAATTTTGTCTACTTACATAGATCGTCGCCGCATCGCTTCAAAATTCGTATGTATTTTGTATATTTAAATTTTTCCACATTTATAGGGAAAATGTCTTATAGCAGCAACATTATCGGTGTGCTTGTGTGCGTGTCATCGAGTATAAGAACGTGCTGTTAACACCTACATATATTTTTTTGGCTTGGCAGTTTTGGCTTGATTTACGGCGGACCAATTATTAAGGGACTATACGTCTATGCCTTCAAGAATATGTCTACAAAATATATTTCTTCAATCAAAATGACGCACTATTCTTTTTAATTGAAAAAATTAGGAATATTTCCTGGATCGATAGCTTGTCAAAACATTACAAAAAACTTACTTAGTCTAAAATATTTGGTTCGAAAAAATTTTCTATTTGTAAAATAAACTAAAAAAACATTTCGTTCTTATTTAAAAAAGAGCGACTATCAGAGTCTCTCGCCGGTTCTTCTCTGTAGAAACTGCCTTCCGAACCGGTGGTAAATGTTTTGTAATACCATGACGATTCAAAAGTGTTACTTTATGTAGCCTAGTTGAATAAAGATACCTTT
>JADANM010005620.1:200950-226994 GCA_026213755.1 Eurema hecabe
AATAAACGTTACCAACAATTGTAAATTTTTTATTTTAAGAGAGCTATATGAGTCTCTCACCGGTTCTTCTCTGTAGAAGCTGCCTTCCGAACCGGTGGTAAATGATTTGTAATACCGTGACGATTCAAGTGTTATCTAATCTTAGTAGAAAATAATCAATGTCTTATAGCAGCAACATTATTGGTGTGCTTGTGTGCGTGTCATCGAGTATAAGAACGTGCTGTTAACACCTACATATATACAGTTGTGGCTTCACTTACGGCGAACCGATTATTAAGGGACTATCAGTCTTAACGTTATACGTCCATTTCATGACATAAGCACTTTAATTAGACTCGCCGTAAGAGATATGCTGAAGACACGGTATTTCATTAAAACCTTTTTTGGGAACAATTATTACTTACGTGAGAATTTTTGCTTCACTGAATCTATCTATACATATAATAAAAACGTAACAAGTCGCTGTCTGTACATGGAAGAAATATGAGAAAAAATATTATTATAGGAGACCTTTATTAACGCAATGGAACCCAAAACCATGATTTTTGGAATTTTTGTCTGTTTGTCTGTTTGTTTGTGCACACTAATCTCAGAAACAGCTTAGCTTATCTAGATGAGGTTTTCAATGATATATTGTGGCAAGCTTCACTTAACATTGAGTGTTTAATTCATGTCAATCGGTTTATAAATAAAAGAGTTATGGCAATTTAAAGAATCACGTTGAACTTGCTGAACGTTTGTTGCCGCGGGTTAGGCTTTTCAAAAATGCTGCCCAAAGTCACTTTTCTACGCGGGCACAGCTAGTTATCAAATATATGTGTTTTTAACTAGGCTACACACAGTAACACTAGACTCGTCCCAGTATCACACAAGAGCTCTGTCCCACTACTGGGGATATTGACTTGAGTTAACCTCTCGTCACGGTATTACTAAACATTTACCACCGGCTCGGAAGGCAGTTTCTACAGAGAAGAACCGGCGAGAGACTCTGATAGATGCTCTTTTCAAATAAAAAGATACAATCCTAATTATTAATATAAAAAACAATATGTATTTTTATATATTATATATTACATAGTATAAAACAAAGTCGCTTTCGCGGTTTTACCTGCGTAGTTCCCGTTTCCGGGGCAATACCGGGATGTAAGCTATCCTATCTTTTAAGTTGGATCAAACTGCACATGGTGTGCGAATTTTATTATAATCGGTTAAGTGGTTTAGGAGTCCATTGAGGACAAACATTGTAAAACGAGATTTATATGTATTAATATGTTATAAAGACATTTTACTATGAACCGCGCCCAGCGCCGTCTTACTTAATTATACAATATCTTTTGATATTAGCGTAATATTCTTCATATCATAGTTCTCCTAAAATACATAATTATATATTACATAGTATAATACAAAGTCGTCGTCTGTCTGTCCCTATGTATGCTTAAATCTTAAAAACTACGCGACCGCTTTTCATGTGGTTTTTTTATCAGATAGAGTGATTCAAAATGAAGGTTTGTGTGTGTATTGCAAGCATTTATACGGACAAAGCCGCGGGGCGCGGCTTATCTATTATATACGGAAATAATGTCATTCAATCCGACCGTTAGTTCAAAGATAAATTAAAAGTAATTTATGTTAATCGAGAAAAACCAGAGGGCAAAGCTAGTACAAGGCGTTGGTTGCAAATATGAAGTTAATAATTCTAAAGAAAATATATAATTGCTTTTAAAAACTCACCTGCTTTTAATGAAATAACCATTGTCTTAGAAAACCACTATCACTGACATTTAAATATATTTTAATATGAACATATATTAAATATATATATGTATGTTAGGAGGCTTTTTGTTCTATATATAGACACATTTTTCCGTACGTCCGTCTGTCGTGAATCGATCCCCGGTACTAAGGATTTCGTATTTTCCAACAGTGATGTGCTATGGGGGATGATTGTCGATAATTTGAATTTATTTATTTTAAACTAGCTGCTGTCCGCAGTTTTAATCTTATTAATGCATGTATTATACAAATAAACCTTTCTCTTGAATCACTCTGTCTGATTAAAAAAGTCGCATGAATATCGGTAGCGCAGTAATAAAGATTTAAGCTAACATAGTGACAGACAAAAGAACGACTTTGTTGTACCTTGAAGAATAGCCATTGACAGGTTAGTTATATTCTATTAAAAGAAAATATTTATCTTTTTTTTTTAATTATTTATTAGAAGGTACCTATATCTACAACATTAAATTAAACTATAGGAGTTTGCTCAAAAGAAAGATTTCATTTCAGACAAGTGTTTTTTGTTCAAGTTACAAAAATATTGCAATAAATACTTTTCACATATGTATATTTCTGTAACTATAATAGCGAAGGCCATAATAATCCAAAAAAATAGGGCTTTAAAACGAAAGCGTCTGCTTCTAGCCACCCTTGGTCGGTTAATTTTGATTTTAGCCATATAATGATGTACCATTTTGATGTAAAATTTTATGTTCTCCAACTTTCATTCTTCCAAGGTATTGTTTTCTAGTACTTACTGTTGCCCTAAAATTCGTGGATGAATTTAAAAAGACTCACTGTTCGTTTACTGATCTTTCAAAGTACATTATATCAAAAAATTAAAAAAGTTTTTATCTGAAATTTGTATTTTAAGCTCTATTTTCTTGTACCGAAGCCTACGAAAAGAGACTTCATCATCACGTGAACGTCGAGGCAATCCAGCTCCTTGACGTTACTAACATAGTGAGATGACTGAAACGAACAAAGCCGTTTGAGTTAGTGTAGTGGTTTAAAGTGACAAATAAATGCAGTGACAAGTGCCGCGTACAAAGAACACATGAACAAAGTATCCTCGCCTTATTTAATAAAAACTAACTAAAGTGTTACTGGACACGTTCTTAGATTTATGTTTATTTTTTTATTTTTTTTTATAACATAGGGGGCAAACGAGCAGGCGAGCCACCTGATGGTAAGTGGTCATCACCGCCCATGAACACTCGCAGAGCTTGACAACTCTGGAGTGGGTTGCCGACCTTAAAATTTATGTTTATGTAATAATTTAGGATAAATGTAATTTACTTATTAGTCAATAGGCTAAATTGTAAAATAAATAAAGTATTACATACCTACCACACGCAAAAACCGCGCCCTGACGTAGAGTTGCGGAAACCAGCCCGTGCTACCTATACCTATAGCTATACATAATTTATTGGTAAAAGAAATTTCTTGTACCAAATTTGAGCCACATCTGGATTAAAAGTTGCATGTATTTTTAATAGCGTCATAGGTACCAAAGGTAAACCTATATATATTACGTACCATTAAGTTTGAACTGACTGTTTTTTTGTCAATAGATATAATTCTATAGTATGTTTTTGTGTATACACCGACTAATAACTATCGTGTTAACATTAAAGGTTGCGTGGAAGAAATTGCTGCCAAGCGATAAGGCCACCAATCGTATATTTCTTTTTTTTTATGTTATCTTATGTTAAGTTTCTGTTTAAGTGTATACAAGAAAATGAGAAGTAAATAAACGTTATATTGTATCGACTATCAACTTCGACTATCGACAATCGCCTATCGACTAAGCACATCACTATCACCCATCCCGGTAGCAAGCGCGTTCAATATTCAACCCAGCTAGCGTGCGAGCGAGACAACCAACAACAACCATACAATAGAAAGAGACGGCAACACACCGTAAGAGCCTTAACATAAAACACGAAAATCGTATTAATTTTTGTTTATTTGTCCGTCTTTTACAATTTAAATCTAAGGTAAGTGCATTATCGCGGGTCTGGGAAATGGATGGGTGTGCAATTGGTTCGATGTCAAGTGTTCCTCCCCACTTTAAGATAATACTAGCTATGTCTTTAACCGACTACGTAGCTTAAAAGAAGGGAAATGGTTTTGTAATTTATGTATGTATGTTAAATCGTAACGTTTTTGATGACTAAGGTATCTTTTATGTCTAAAACTAGCTGACCCGTGCCCACTTCGTTGGGCATGATGTTAATTTTCCTTTTCGGTTTTTTATATAGCCTATGCCACTCAGCAATAATGTGGCTTTCTATTGGTGAAAGAATTTTTAAAATCGGTTCAGTAGATCCCGAGATTACCCCTTACAATTTAACAAACACACAAACTTTACATCTTTATAATAATAGTATAGATTCAATTAGGGTACATATAGTAACACTTGCCTCAAATGAAAATAATATTAATAACTCAATAAAAAGCATCAGTTTGTGTGTGTTGTTTGAACGCACTAATCTCAGAAACTACTAGTTCGCATTAAATAATATTCTTACGTTGGATATCCATTTCCCAAAGAATGCTTTAGTCCATAGAATAATAACACCTAGAATCGCGATAAGAGCATGCAAAGTGAAGCCATTTCAATGAAGACTTGTCTACTAAGAGAATTGTCTACTTTCATAGATCGTCGTCGTAGTTCATCGCATGAAAATTCGTATTTTTGTCATAGTTTTAATTTTTTACATAATATAGGGTGAATTTCTTATAGTAACAGTATCGGTGTGCATGTGTGCGTGTCATCGAGTATAAGAACGTGCTGTTAACACCTACATATATACAGTTACGGCTTCACTTATGGCGGGCCGATTAATTATTAAGGGACTATCTGTCTATGCGTTATACGTCTATGGGCAAACCTAAATTTTCCCACGTAAAAATTTACGTGACAGTTGCGATTTAAATGTCACGTAGTACAAATGTCGTACATATCTTTTAATTATCTTAGAATGACGTTAAATGTCAGAATGACATGACATGCGGGTGACAGATAAAGTCGCGTATGGAATAGATAATTAGCGTTCTTCAGTTATTATTTTTTTATATTACATAGGGGGCAAACGAGCAGGCGAGCCATCTGGAAAGTGGTCATCGCCCATCAACACTCGCAGAGCTTGAAGCTCTGGAGTGGGGCCGGCCTTTTAAAAAGATGTACGGTCTCTTCTTGAAGCACCCTAAGTCGAAATACCGCACGAGAGAGCTGAGTATCTACTCCAAATGCAATCGTCGTCGATATCGATTTTGAACTGCTTACCGAGCTATGAGACTTAATATATTCTAATAAAGAATCGGATCGCACATCAGTTTATCGGAATGTTATCGAAACTGAAACAAAAAAGTTTTTATATTAATTCGTAGTTGCTCAAAAACTGTATCGAAAATAATAAAAATCGACATCGTTGACTTGCCAGCTGTCAAGGTGGTGCGGATGGTATTGCAGCCGGTGACGTGCAGTGCGGTGGTGGAATACAGCAGCGGGTAAAATTCCGAAAAGCTCCTCAGAACATTCCCCATAGTAAATGCAAAAATTACGGAGCATAGTGCGACATTTCGATCAGTGTCGAATTAAAGAAAAACATTTGTTAATTGCCTGTCACTGCACGTGTAATTGCACGCATCGAGCGAAAGCAGTACTTTTGAGAGTGCTCGATATATGAATGAAGATGTAGTTGAAACATTCAACGTTAAGCATTAATCCCCACAATGCGGAATAATGCTGTACCTAATTGAAAAACTAGGTATATATTTATTATAGCCTAGTTAAAAAAAAACATTGACATTTGACTTAGTCATTTTTTATTTAAATTTTTGTCATATTTAATGTATTCACTGTTCATTAACCAATGCAATCGACTGTACAATTTTAAGGGCTCTAGCAAGCTTTTAAAATTGAAAACATGGCACCCCGCTGTCTCCCCTCCATTTTAAATTCTTTGTTTTAAATGTGGTATACGTTTCTTAATTGATTGATTAATCATTATTATTACCAATACCCATTATGAGTTCTACACAATGATTTTTTGAAATAAAACGACTAGTAATTATTCGAACACGATTTTTTAATAATTACTAGCGACCCGTCCCGGCTTCGCTCACATATATTATGCATGTATTTTACATACAAACCTTCCTATTGAACCACTATATGTATAAGAAACGCATGAGAACCGGTTGCATTGTTTTTTTTATTATTTATTTATCTGCTAATAATATAATTTTAAAGAATTAAACATACATATTACATAAGGAAAGACAGAACGACTCGATTTTTAACCCCCGACGCAAAAAGAGGGGTGTTATAAGCTACTGGCACGATTACAACTATAACAATAATAACAAGACATATACAAACCCCCGACAAAACGCAAGCAAACTGAGCGTGTAACATTCCTATCACACCTAACACACGACCTGATGACCTTAAAGACCTGAACCGATTTTCACCAAACACCGCTAAGAACACTCTCGACGAATATACCTTTCAATCAAAAAAAAAACCGCATTAAAATCGGATCATCCGTTTGGGAGCTACGTTGTCACAGACAGACACACACACACGACACGTCAAGCCCCTACACGACGCGCGTTAATAAACTAAATAAAATAAAATAAATAAAGCTACATTCTAATAACAATGACAGATGCGTAAGAACTCCTTAAATAAAATACAAGATTGAAAGTTAAGTTGATTTGCTATAAATGGGTTAAAAATCTCACCCCCTACCGTCAACCCCTAATATTGAATAAGTCTATTATTTGAAGGGTGTTCAGGGCTTTCTAAGAGCTTTTTAAATAGCAAAAACACCCTTTTAACGAAGATACACTTTGTGAGGCAAAAATAAAGTTAATTTAGCTTTGTATGTATGTCTGACTATAGATACCGTCTTGACTACGGTATGGAATACTATAAAACTTTTTCAACCGACTTCAAAAAGGAGGAGGTTCTCAATTCGACTCGTATTTTTTTTCTATGTTTGTTACGCGATAACTCCGCCCATTATGAACCGATTTGAATAAATCTTTTTGTGTATAGGTAATACCTCAAGGGTGGTCCCATTTAAATTTAATAATTAAAAAACAAGGCTAGAAAATTGGGGATTAACTTTTTTATACGCAATATCTCCGCCGATTATGAACCAATTAAACAAGAGCTATTGACATAAGAGGTTACATACATAATACATACTTACAACCTATATAAATCCATACTAATATTATAAATGCGTAAGTAACTCTGTCTGTCTGTCTGTTACGCTTTCACGCCAAAACTACGGAACTGATTTAAATTAAATTTTGTACACATGGTCTAGAGCCTGAGAAAAAACATAGGCTACTTTTTAATTGGAAATAAAGGTTATAAGGGGAGGAAGGGGGGTCCAATTTTATATGAAAGTCCATGCAGACGGAATTGCAGGCAACAGCTAGTATATAATATACAAGTATCTACAAGTTTAGTTATCGTATCATTACTGAGAAAAGTTTATAAAACATTTATTAGTTTTTATTACCAAATAAATTAACAATTATATAAGCCAATTGATTTAATATGCACTAAAAATTTTACATACATTTTTTCTAGTATTGCCATGATAAAAAACACACCAACAATATTAAGATAATTTATTTTTCTTATAAATATTATAAACTTAAAAAATACTTAACTAAGTATATGTTCTTATGTAATTTATAATTATCCTCCATGTAATGTGGATATGAACATAATGGTGTCATTTTCTTGTATTTCATAGTCTAACTCTCCAAAGAGTTCCCAATCGGCATCATTTATTAGTACCAAAATACCGGGGCGAACTGAGTCTCCCTGAAAAAAAAACATGTTCCTTACACTTGCATGGAGAACCATTTTAAATATGTATATTGTAATAAATAAAAAATAAATATTTCAGGACACTTGGCTACACAGCGCCCTCTAGTCCCGCACTAAGCAGAGCTTGTGTTAGCAACTAGATAACGGAATACATTACATATACATACTTTTCTTTTGTAAATACATACATACAATATATATCAACATCCAGACCCCAGGAAAATACAAATGTAAATTACAAATATATGTTTCCAGTGTAGGAATCGAAACCACAACCATTCGCTCAGAAAGCAGTTGTGCTTACACTGTGCTAAGCAGTCATCATAACATAGTTGTTTTATTATGTATATTTATTACTATTATATCTTTTTATTAATATAATAGAGCAACTATGAGAAGTCTTTGCTGGATCTTCTTTGTAGAAATTGCTTTTGAACCAGTAGTCAACAATCATTGTGCAATACGATGATGATTCAAGTGTTACTAGTGTTAGTTCTATGTAGCCAAGTTGAATAAAGTTATGTTATAAATTGAATTAAAATGTGGGGTACTTCCAATCATGGTACTGTAATAGTTACAGCAACATAAACTTAACTTAAATCGCAGCTTTTATAAACCTAAGTGCTATACATTGAAATACTATACATTCCTTAAAAGGCTGCGACAATAGGACTTAATATGTTTGTCATGAAAAAGAATTTAAAAATTAAATCAATGAATAATAAATACTTCTCTTAGAGTATATAAAAACAAGTAAACAGAATTCATCAATCCTCAGTAACTTAAAATACTGATATGAAACTATTTATAACAAACTAGCTGACCCGTGCCCACTTCATTGGGCATAATGTTAATTATCCTTTTCGGTTTTTTATATAGCTTTAACAGTTCAGCAATAATGTGGCTTTCTATTGGTAAAAGAATTTTTAAATTCAGTTCGGTAGATCCCGAGATTACCCCTTACAATTTAACAAACACACAAACTTTACTTCTTTATAATATAAGTATAGAAGTTTATCTATCAGAGTTTCTTGTCGGTTCTTCTCTGTAGAAACTGCCTTCCGAAACCGGTGGTAAATGTTTTGTAATACCGTGACGATTCAAAAGTGTTACTTTATGTAGCCTAATTGAATAAAGATACTTTTGACTTTTGACTTTTAGAAGTATAAATTACCTGTAAAAATAGCTCAGGTCTTTCTCTCAATAAATTGTCTTTCAACCACACTAAGAGATCTCTGATTTTCCACCGAACATCCTTTGTCTCCGGAAAGTACTTATTCAATACTGGTAGCTCCACTTCCCTCTTCTTTATTTTATCAAACAAGAGTTCAGCACCACCTCCGAAATGTAATTGAATTTTTAATGTACCCATTTTCAATTGTTACTGAAATAAGTTAAACATACATTTAAATATTTAAGTAAGTAAGATTAGATGTGTGTTTAGTCAGTTTATGGGCAAAACATATTAAAAAATTGGAAGGGCATTAACAAAGCGACGTACATTGAATGTGTTTGTAATTTTACTTATAACAATGTAATTTAATTCAGTATTTATGTATATTAAAGGCACTTTAATCACAAACTTTTTTATATTGTTTATATATATCATGCATAAGTTAGGTTATTAAATATATATTTATAAAAGGAAAAACTGACTGACTGACATATCAACGCACAGGCGCGAAGGCACTTGAAATTTGGAAGGGACGTAGCTTAGGTACCTATCGTAGAGGTGCACTTAGGAATTAAAAATTACAAAATAAAAGTTAAATATTTCTTTATTTACCTCCTCTTCAAAACTTCAAATTACAACTGTCAGATTTCAATAATACAGATAACAAAAACAAAACAGATTCTTTTGAGCATTAAATGTAATTATAAATAGGTATAAACAGAAAATTATTAATTGATGGTTTTAAAAACGTAAAAAAATACATTGTAACGAGGATACGACTTCTTATAAATACGGTAAAATGGAAATTTGACTTATTAATAAATATTTTAACTTTTTCTAGCTTAACTAGCCGAAACCCGCAATTTCACCCAGAAGTGAGGTACTTAACTAATTAAATATTTCAAGTTTGACCCGCGTCATTTATGTTTAGCGATTGACGAGATAGCTGCGCATCGGTAGAATCGCGCTCGTAATTGACGTATTAGTGAGAGAAAGACAACACGACTGGGACAACTAATCAACGCTTGCGCACTCGACGATTACGCGCCCCGCGCCGCGCCGCTACCTGAATACCTTATTTTTTACTTCTGCGCAGGTTTCGTTCAGCGCTAAAGATTCGTGACGCGTACTATACCCGTAACAAGGCACTTTACTATGAATTAACAATCCTTGTTAACGTAGCTATATAGACAAATATTCTTAAACCGGACAAACTGATCATAGACTTTTTTCTAATACACTAATTTAATCAGCTGTAAAATCTAAAGTTTTGGATAAAATACTATTCTATTGAATATTTAAATCATATTTTATGAAGAATGCATTTATATTCTGTACTGTCAATATGACAACAAAATTCAAGTGTCAAATGTCAATGTTTGGCGTTTGCCTATCAGTATCGAAGCGAGTGAAGTTTAAAAAAATCCGTTGTGTTATTAATGTTTTAAGTTATTATTTATCATTTACATTTTTAAAGTAATTTTTAAAGTGAAAAAATGGCTACGTTTGACTTAAATTCCATCAGTTCAGCTCTAAATGACCCAGGAAGAACTGTTAGTGGAGTAGACTTTTCTGGAAGATCTTTAAAACTAGATACTGAAGAAGATGGTTTGTTTGATTCATTGACTTCGTAATTTATTTTTAATTTTAACACCACGTCCTTATTTAACTATAGAGCACAAAAGCATTATTTTCTTTATCGCGGAAAACTTACACTAACATTTTTTATTATTTTGTTTTGTAAAGCATAACCTCAAAATATATATTTCTGTATACTTAGTTTCAAAGATATTAAAAAAATAAAATTATCTTCGTTCTGCTATCATATCCTAATTATTTATGGATATATTCCTTATTTTTTATGAAATTTATGTTGAAATAAGAAATCATATGTATATTTTTATCTAGTTTTAAAAAATTGAAAAATAAGAAGTTTTTATTTGAAGAATTTGTGTAGTGAGTGTAGTTTTCGGTTTTTCAGCTTATATGGACTGTGTTTAATAAAACCGACTTTGTTTTATACTATGTAGTATTTATAGTCTAATAATTATTAATATTTTTTAGCTAAACCAATTGTTGAAGCCATCGACGCATGTCCCGATCTTCAATATCTAACCCTAACTGGTAACACGTTAGGTGTTGCCGCTGCTAAAGCGATTGCCAAAGCGTTAGAAGGTCACCCGGAATTAAAAACAGCAAGATTCTCTGATATGTTCACGGGGAGAATGAAAACTGAAATACCGCCAGCCCTGGTATGTTAATAGTAATAATATAAGAAATCTTAATATATACGTATAAAATAGGTATCACATTGTGTGTCCATTGATTCCTAAACTACTGAACCAAATTTAAATTAAATTTGCACACCATGTGCAGTTTGACCAACTCAAAGATAGGATAGCTTACATCGCACTACGTGGGTAAAACTGCGGGACTCAGCTAGTTATTAATATATTAGATGCAAAAGTATTAAATAATTAGTATAAAATAATACTACTCCTAATAATTTAATTCCATAATAAGGTGATTTACAAAAAAATTACCCAAGATAGTAAAGACTTTAGATAGATATTAGATATTTTTATTTTTTTATTTCATAAACCAAACTATATAAATGTTTTCACAATTTGATGTCTTAACTATAAATACAATATACTATCCCCTCTTATATAGTCTATGACACTATTAAAATTGGTTCAACAGATCCCAAGAGTACCCCTCATAATTTAACAATTAGTATAATTTAACTACAATAACATAATCTCCCTTTCAGAGTGCCCTCGGTGACGGTATGATCCAGGCCGGGGCCAGATTGACATCATTAGACCTAAGTGACAATGCATTCGGACCCATCGGGGTGGAAGGGTTAGCCAAGTTGCTACAGAGTGAAGTGTGTTCACAGCTACAGGTGTGATTTTTATTTATCTTTATACTAGCTGCAGTATATGGTTTTACCCGAGTTTATGCATGTATTATACAGATAATCTCAGTGTATCTAAACAAATAAATAAATAAATAACTTTCACCTTCCCCCTATACATAAACCCCCGACAAAAAAATGCAAGCAAACTGAGCGTGTAACATTCCTATCACACCTAACAAACTACCTGATGAACTTGAAGATCTGCACCAATTTCCACCAAACACAGCTGTGAACACTCAACTCAACCTTTCAAACAAAAAAAACCCCATTGAAATCAGATCATCTGTTTGGGAGCTACAATGCCACAGACAGACACAAACACTTTAACACCGACACGTCAAACTTATAACACCTCGTCGTGTTTGTGTCGTGGTTTAAAAACAGCATGAAAATCTGTTTTAAAGATTTAAGCATACATAGAAGCATACAGACAGACAAGAAAGCGACTTTGTTTTATATTATGTATTGCTTAGTCATTTTTGTATTCTAATTTTTTTTTCTTTATTTTCTTTACAGGAGCTTCGTTTAAATAACAACGGTTTAGGTATTACCGGTGGTAAATTGTTAGCTAAAGCACTTTCAGCCAGTCCGAAGAGGCTGAAAGTCTTCATAGCTGGTAGAAATAGATTGGAGAACGATGGGGCTACTGCGTTGGCTAAGGTTTTCTTGGTAAGCAGTGGTTTCAATCTATAATATATAAGGTTGATGCGTTTGTTTGAAAGCGCTAATCTCAGGAACTACTGGTTCGAATTGAAAATATTTTTTTATTGAATAGACACTTTATCGAGGAAGGCTTTAGGCTACATAACATCACGCTGCGACTAATAGGAGCGAAGAAATAATGGAAAAACAAATCAACGGGGACGAAGTCGCGAGCAACAGCTAGTTTTACATAAAAATTATATATGTTACTATTTGGCTCATATAAATATAATTAACCGAGATAGGCCTATACCTAGAAAAAGACTCTCACTAGTCGATTACGGATCTTTCAAAGTACATTATATCAAAAATTCAAGTATTTATCTGAAATTCGTATTTAAAGCTCCATTTTTTTGGACAATAGGAAAGTTTTATTATTTTACTACCAATATAATCTTTAAACTATATATAATCTTTAGCGTTGAACGAAACCTGCGCAGAAGTCAAAAATGAGGTATCGAGGGGACGGCGCGTGATCGTCTGGTGCGCGAGCGTTGATTGGTTGTCCCAGTCGTGTTGTCTTTCTCGCACCAATACGTCAATTACGAGCGCGTTTCTACCGATGCGCAGCTATTCTCGTCCAGCGCTAAACATAAATGACGCGTACTATACTTATATTGTATCAATATTAATTTCAGAACATGAGAACTCTCGAAGAGATTGCGATGCCACAAAACGGTATATACCATGTTGGTATATCGGCTCTGTCGGAAGCATTCAAACAGAACCCGAGACTTTCTTGTCTGAACTTGAACGATAACACCATTGGACCTAAGGGAGCGGCTGCTATAGCACTGGCTCTACCTAAGTGAGTAATTATTTACTTAATTAGCTTAGTATAGAGATAGACATACATGGACAGATAAAGAAAGGGAGAGATAGATATTTAATATTTATCTATCTTCTTTTCTTTCTTTAAGCAGATAGTACATATACAGTAACATAATTATTTTTCCAAAAAAAAAATTAAGTTAAATTGCAAAATCTCATGGCAACACCGTCTCCCGTTCACATGCTCTGCTAGCTACAGGGTCTACAGCTAACGTGAGTTGCCAGTGTTTCTGAATTTCTTTGAATTTGTGTGAAAATTTTCACTCGAAACATAATATTTAAAACTTTATTGTATTGCCATTTTTAGATATACATTTTTTATTTTATTTTCGAAAAGGTTTTTAGATAGAGAAAATTACCCTTCAGGATTGGACACATGTTTTGTTACACACTGTATAGTGATATAGGAATAGACATAGTGAGTTGGTTATAGATAGAAAGAGATAGATACAATAATTAATAATAATAAATAAATAAATATATTCAGGACATTTATACACAGCGCCATCTAGTTCCAAGCTCAGCAAAAGTTTATGTTATGGCAACTAGATAACGGAAGAAATTACATATCAATCCTTATATACTTTAATTACTTTCCTTTTGTTAATACATACATACAATACATACCCAGATCCCAGAAAAATACAAATATAAATTAGAAATATATTTTTCGGTTTGGGAATCGAACCCACGACCCTTCGCGCAGAAAGCAGTTGTGCGACCACTGCGCCAAGCGGTCGTCAAAATTGCCAAATAATTGACATACTGAATGGACATCTTAAGTGACCGGCATTGAATTTTTTGCTATAGGATTTAAAAATATGACTAACTATTCAATAATTCATTGATAAATAAATTAAAAAACTAATAAAACATTTTGAAGAATACCTCTTTATATTAATTTTAGTTTAATTTTTTTACAGTTTAAAAAATTTAAAGTCGATAAATTTCGGCGATTGTCTGTTGAAGAGCAAAGGTGCCAGCGCCCTCGCTAAAGGACTTAAAGAGAACTCTATTCCGCTTGAAGTAAGTACCTTTAGATACTGTAAACTGTAGGGGGCGTCCATAAATTACGTGAAGTTTTTTTTAATTTTCTGCAATGGTGAGGTATATACCATAGGTATAGATCGCGTCACGAATCTTTAGCGCTGAACGAAACCTGCGCAGAAATCAAAAATAAGGTATCGAGGTGTTGGCGCGTGATCGTCGGGTGCGCGAGCGTTGATTGGTTGTCCCAGTCGTGTTGTCTTTGAGCACCAATACGTCAATTACGAGCGCGATTCTACCGATGCGCAGCTATTCTCGTCCAGCGCTAAACATCCGTGCCGATACTTATACCAGTGTATGTCCCAATTAATTCTAATAATTCTACAGTGCCTGGTTCTGGTTGACTTTTGAACCTCTTAAAATGAATTTATTAAATTCTTCATGATTTTGTGTTCCAGTCGCTAGATATAAGTCACAATGAGATCGGCAGTGAAGCGTGTATGCAAGTGGTGGACGCTCTCTGCGCTCTGCCTGACTCGGCGGATACGCTGAGTCGAGTGGTGCTAGCCGGTCAGTATATACATACATACATACATAATCATACTTGGACATATACAACGTGTAACAGATATGTGTGGTAATATTTTTGCGTGATGTTCAGATGCTCATAGATAGTCTATACACAAGTCCCCGCATTAAAATAAACATATTTGAGGATTTTTTATTTCATAAATTCATCAATAAAATCGATAATATGAAAACAAAACAAAAGTGTTACATCACTTTTCGAATTCTAATGACAGAGACAGTAGTAACTTTTTCGATGAAGTGCATTGTCATAGGGTCAATGCGGTCATTGACACGTAGCCGCTGATATCTCTAAAGTGATGTCGTAGCGTCGATAAATTTAAATATCGATATGCTAGTCAATAGAAATAAAACAATCAATATCTTGATAATAAATAGTTCAAATGAAATGAATTTTTAATACATTCATTTAAAATTAGGTATTCTTTGCGATCCTTAAATATTACCACGCATTTCTGTTACACGTTTTATACATACTTACATGATCTGATAGTCTTCAATCTATAATTTATACAATATAATATATGTTTTTGTGCAAGTAAACTGTCGAACCCACTCACTCACTAACTTACTGACTCAGCGACTAACTCACTGACATATTGACACACTAACTCACTGTCTGGCTGATTCAGCAACTCACTGCCCCACCTATGGATTCACTCACTCACTCACTGATATATTGACACATGGACTAACTGTCTCACGGATTCAGCGACTCACTCACTGCCCCACCCATGTATTCACTGACACACTCACTCAATCATTTAGCACTACACATGTAAAAATATCAATATAATATTTTCATTTTTCACACAGGCAACAGTCTAGGAGGTGCGGCTAATAAAAAAGCAATAAAAGACAAATTGGGTCCGTCCGCTGAACTCAGCGATGGAGAAGGATCTGAGGATGAATGTAAGTGATATAATTACTATTTTTGCATTTTGGAACGAAGTTCCTTATCGCGCATTGTGAAAGGGGGCTAGACGGAAAAAATTCTTACGAAAAGTTGTCACGACTCTTTGCTATAGTATGATGATAGAGGTACCTCTACCCTCCATATGCAATAGTAAGCTATTGTAAGCTGTGCGGCGTGCGCATGTTTCTCTGTCTGTCTGTCTGTCTCTCTCTCTCTTTAACCGCCGCTTTGCAAAACGGCCCTGTTTTGTAAAACGGCTAGCCGTAATGTAATACAGCGGATTATACAATCCGCCTGCGACATATATGTATTATATTTCTTTTTGTATGCATGTTGTGACGGCTTTAAAAAATTGTTACTCTGTTAAAATTGTCTTGTTTCTTTTTTGTTAATTTATGTTATAGAGTAAGTAATTACTGGTTGTTCTTAAATAAATAAATAAACTTCGAGCAAATATTGCGTCTTATAATGTTGCTTTCTAATTAAAAAAGAATTATTGAAATCAGTCCCGTACTTTCTGAGTTTATTCGTTACATACAAAAATACATATCTTTCCTCTTTTTAATATTAGTGTAGAGTGTAGATTGACAGACAGACGTGGATACTCGTATAATATTAGTATGCATATTGATATATTACAATGTTTTTTATCATCTGTATAATAATCTTTCATTCAAGGCGAGAATACCTCATCTACCTACGTGATGAACATGAAACGTTTAACATGAAATCTAACACCCTGTATAATTATTTCAGACGTGTCCGACTCCGAGGAGGAGGTAACGGAGGAGTCGGAGGAGAGCGAGGGAGATGACGATAGTGAGGGAGGGGAGGATAGTGCGACAGAAGATGCTCAGCACATGGACGGTGCCGGGCAGATTGTGACTGAGCTCGCCTTGGATAACTCTGGTAAGTTTGTGTGAGTGAGAGAGTGGGAGTTGGTCAGGGAGTTAGTGAGTAAAGCCGGAATACTGAAACGCTAGTTAAATTTAAGTTCAACTTAAACCGGTCAGATTTGACGGTTCACCTGTTAAAATAATGAGTCTTAAGGCGTGCTTAAATTTAATTTGCGTATGAGAATTTGGCTGTTAGTCAGTCAGTCAATTAGGGAGTCAGTGGTTGAGTTAGTCAGTTAATGAGTTGGCGAGTGAGACTGTCTGTTTGTGAGTGAGCGAGTGAGTCGATCGATCAGTGTGAGCTAATGAATGGGAGAGTCATCTGTTGGTGAGTTAGTAAGCCACTCAGTGAGTTAGTAAGTCAGTCAGTCTGAAGGTGTGTGTTTCTGCAGAACTATTATTGTGTTATATAAGCATTCTGCATGCTGTAATTAATGAATTCAGAAGATGTTATTATTATTACAGGTGCTGAAGAAATACAATCAGATGTCGAGCGGTTTATAAAAGACCCGACAGTTGAAAATTTGGAAAAATTGGGACCCACTGCCGCAGAGCTGATAGATTTGCATTTCCAGGTAAATTTGTACACTTCTCTGTTCGAATCACTATTCCATTGATGCCTTAATGCCTGATATATTATCTCTATTAAATCTCCTAGAAGATTTACCCACATTTCTGCAACAGTGTGTCGTGAGGGAGAATTACTTTTTAGGCTCGGACTTAAGACACCCACATACACATACGCACACAACATAACACACACTAACTAACCCTATTTCTAATCAATTAAAATTTTAAAATAGCTATAACTCTAATTTTTAGTATTAATTTTAATGTTATTTATATTCGTTATAGAATACCAATTAATACATTAGTTTCGTCTTATTATTAACTTTAAATTTCTATAGGGGGGTCTGGTGTCCTGAGATACGGGCTTATAGCCTAGTTTAGGCACCAGACTCAATACAAATGTAATTGTATTGAATAATTAAATTATTATTATTATTACTATCATAAAAACATTCCCCACAGGCAATAAGAGATCAAGAGCAACTCACATCGTCATACGTAGAAGCCCTGTTCTGTGTATGCGGTCTCTCCGAGGGCAACGAGAATGTTTCCCGGATAGCTTTGGACCTGTACCCGCTGATGCTGAAGAGGCTAACGAGCCACTGGTTACTCGCTAACACTATGTTAGCCGCACTGCAGTTGATTAAAGTAAGTGTTTAAAATTATATATGTATTCTATTATAAATATAAATCTATCCATACTAATGTTATAAATAAGAAAGTGTGTCTGTATGTTTTTCGTTCTCTCACGCAAAGACGGCTGGATCGATTTAATTTAAATTTGGTATGTAAGTAGGTGATACCCTGGATTAACACATAGGATGCTGCGATGTATATCCCGGTGTTGCCCCAGGAACGGGAACTATGCGCATAAAACCGCGGGGAAAGGCTAGTACTAATGTTTTTGACTTAGAAACACTCTATCTATACAACGTGTAACAGAAATGTGTGGTAATATTTTTGCGTGATGTTCAGATGCTAGTACTAGATAGTCTATATACAAGTCCCCGCATTAAAATAAACATATTCGAGATTTTTTATTTCATTAATTCATTAATAAAATCGATAAAATGGAAATCAAAACGAAAGTGTTACATCACTTTTCGAATTCTAATGACAGAGACAGCAGTAACTTTTTCAATGAAATGCATTGTCATAGGGTCATGCGTTCATTGACACGTAACAGCTGAAAGCTCTAAAGTGATGTCGTAGCGTCGATAAATTTATATATCGATATGCTAGTCAATAGAAATAAAAAATCAATATCTTGATAATAAATAGTTGAAATGAAATGAATTTTTAATACATTCATTTAAAATTAGGTATCCTTTGCGATCCTTAAATATAACCACGCATTTCTGTTACACGTTGTACACATACCAAATTTTTACTAAATCGGTAATGGGGTTTTGTCTTAATTATATTCATTTAGTGTAATTACAAGCTAAGCAGAAACTATTCGATTCTGATTTCATTGACCATGTTTTGTTTTTTTTTTTCAGTCAGAGAACAAAAACTACAAGGTCCGTTGGTCAGTCCCACCATGCTACACAATGTTATCCCGGACAATAGATGCGAGCTACTTCCCCGTAGCTCTCAGGGACACACTACGGTTCTTCATTAAGACGAAAGTGCCAGCAATAGCGCAAATACACCCCAATTTGTACGCGAATTAAACAATGTTGTTGGAATTGTGTTTTATTTCAATAAAATTACAAAAATATTGATTTACTAGTGTAATGGCGCCAAAAGTGTTGCATTTTTAAGCGTAATTTTCCCAATTAGATGGGAAGGCAAAGGGACTGAGTACATACAGCGATGTCTTTAATTATATTTTTTAATTAAAAAAAGGCTGTAAGCCTTGCAAAAAATAAACAAAATTTTTTTAGAAAAGAAAAACGAGTTTTTGTTTATATATACAACTAGCTGTTGCTCGCGACTTCGTCCCCGTCGAATCTATTTCTATTATTATGTTATAGTGAGTCAATCTTAGAAGATAGACGCGGACTTTTTTTTAGATAATTTAAAGAGGAATAATTCTTTCATACATATTATTTTTGTATCTTGAACCGTTTTCGCAGCGCATGCAAAGGAAGCCCTCGAAGATGAATAATTTCCCCCGTTTTTTCCATATTATCCATTATATCTTCGCTCCTTTTAGTCGCAGCGTGATGTTATGTAGCCTAAAGCCTTCCTCGATAAATGGTCAATTCAATAAAAAAATAATTTTTCAATTCGAACCAGTAGATCTTGAGATTAGCGCGTTCAAACAAACAAACTCTTCAGCTTTATATATTAAGTATAGAGTATAGATATAGATAGATTGTATGTTCTTATTCTAAAAAGAGCGACTATCAGAGTCTCTTGCCGGTTCTCCTCTGTAGGAACTGTCTTCCGAACCGGTGGTTAATGTTATGTAATACCGTGACGATTCAAAAGTGTTACTTTATTTAGCCTAGTTGATTAAAGATACTTTTGACTTTTTAACGGACAAAAGGGCGCGCAGAGCGTCCGCCATTTTCGCCATTAAATAATGCAAGTTTTATTTAGACAAACACGTTGTTGATACAGTTGACACTAATATTTAGCAAGAGCTTTGGTTTTGGTGCTACAATAATGACGTAATAGTCGATTTATTTCAATTTAATAAACCACATACACGGTTTTGACGCAAATCCTAATAAAGTTAGTGAGAATGTATTTTTATTCTTTCACGCAAAAACGGCTTGCCCGATTTAGTTGAAATTAGGTGTGGTGATACCCACGGTTAACACATACACTTTATATACGGGTATTGTCCCGAAAACGGGAACTTCGCGGGTGGAGCCGCGGGGCACAACTAGCTAGATCATTAGACTTAATAATACAAGTTAATTTATCACCGTTACATTGCACCCATACTATAAAATAGCAACTTTGTTGACAATAAAATATACGGTATCTTTTAAAGATCGCAACAGTATATTATGTCTATCTGTGAAATAATATTAACATTCATTTTTCTAAATCCAGTGTCATATTGAATTCTCAAAAGACCTTAAAATATTACAAATTATTTAATAAAACCTCGTACAAAACAGTATTTCGCGCCAATTCACATTTGTATAAATCACTTAAGGTGTTGCTACCACTAAAATTCAATACATACTACATTAGAATAGTATAACATCTATCGTGTTATCACTTTTCAAGTGTCAGCCGTCAATTCCACATTTCTTCAATCTTGACACTGACAGTTGCGTAAAAATATTCAGCGACGCACGTCGGCAAACCCATTTTCAAATATTCAGTAAATTCAGTGTGTACAGTCCCTAATACGTACGTGACTTCTCAATAGGAAGCCATGGCCGGTAAGTTTTTTTTTTAATTTTAAATTTGGAATTCCACAGACAGATATTTTGAAAAAGTTTTAATTATCATGCTACCCAAAGTTTGAGGTCAACTTCGTTGCTAGTAGGAACTTAGGATTTATTAAATAATAATCTTATCTCAACGAGAAAAATCTAGAGTTATCAGACAGCAACTGTATCGCACTTAACCTATCATTTTGATATAAAGTTGTTTATTTTCAAAGTAATTTAACCTTTAATCTTAAAGGTACGTACTCATTACGGATCTACGTCTAAGGTCATAGTCTAATTAGAATATTTAAATTCTCGGTCAATTAAAATTCGAAATTCAAATTGAAAGTTCAATTTTCCTGTATCATAGCAAAAAAATAGTTTTCTTATAAATGTTATGACTCTAGATAACCATTAATTAAACCTTGAACTCTAATGAAAACAAATTTATAGTTTTTTTTATGAGATAAACTTATTTTATAGTTCTTACGTATTTGAGTATTACACAATACAAATAAATATGCATTGTAAAATATTTCAAATATTATGTACTAGCTGTTGCCCGCGACTCTGTCGGCGTGGACTTTCATATAAACATTGACCCTATCTTCCCCTACTTATAACTCTTTTCCAGTTAAAAAGTATGTATATGCCTATGTTACTCTCCATCTTTTCAACTGACCGTATGCCAAAAAATCATGTTGATTGATTACTTAGCTATGGCGTGAAGGAAGGACAAACAAACAACACTAATTTCACATTCATTATATTAGTAAGGATTTATTTTAAATAATATTCTTGGAAACATTCTTCTTTACACAATAATGACAGGAAAAGGTAATTAGCAATTCAAAATTACATAATCATTGTGCAAACACACTTTGGTAATAATTATAATTAATTAATACCTCAGTCTGAAAATTTTAAATAAATTTATTTTTGAACGTTCAAAAATGTAGATTAATAAGAATCGTTAAATGTGCGACGGTTGAAATGTTTGAGTATGTTAAATTTTATATTAAATCCTCCTTGGTTGATATTATTAATTAATTAAAGATATTCTCTAAAGAGAGTCACATCAAAATATAAAAATATAAGTTGATAATTAATAAATTATTACTTACAACTAGCTGTCCGTTGGTGTTTCAAATTGGACCTACCCTACCTGTTCCCTTATACCCTGCAGCTACCCTTTTATACTTTGCTTAAAAGACATCTTCATACTTCAAGGATATAAATAAATTATAATGGGAATTGGTTCAACTATAATGGAGATCTTTTTTATTATATGTATAAATTCACTCTTTTTTTATTTTATGAAATTTTGTTACAGTTGTTTGAGTACCAATATTGTTAGTTGTTAAACAAATCTTATTAATATCAATGATATTATATTTAATAGATACCTATGTTAGAAGCGCAAAATTTTGAAGTCATAAAAACATCCTAATTAGGACGTCTTGCCTTTAGGTGATTGGTTCCCGGCGCATTCATGCGCAACTGACAAAACTAACTATCTCTTTTTCTCTTGTTGGTTTTGTCATTGATCTCTTTCTGACCGTTTTGATTTGTATGTATGTGTGCTGCCGCTGCTGTGCAGAACACTTTTTTCGGTTGATTTGTATGGGTGTAATACACATATTATATAATATCATTGATTAATATCCAGAAATATATAATAATAATGCCCATGTAGAAAATACAGAATAGATACAATATCAGTATCTTAAAATTTATTTTATAAAAATTATATAACAATTTAATAATCTATCACCTAATCTTGATAATTTATACAATATTTGGAAACTAATATATTAATAGTTTATAATACACAATATTAAAACAAATTATTATTTGACATAAAAAATTTATTGTTAAAGATATATCGATATAAATTATAAGACTGGTCCCTTAATAATGACTAGTGAAGCCAAAACTATGTGTAGGTGTTAACAGCACGTTCTTATACTCGATGACACGCACACAAGCACACCGATAATGTTGCTGCTATAAGAAATTTACCCTATAAATGTATATGCTAGAAATATTGCTACATAATATGCTAAAAAACTCTTAAT
Organism: Eurema hecabe; assembly: GCA_026213755.1. Lineage (NCBI taxonomy): Eukaryota > Metazoa > Arthropoda > Insecta > Lepidoptera > Pieridae > Terias > Terias hecabe. The sequence goes on from JADANM010005620.1 coordinate 223,599, forward strand.
ACTCTTTGAACGTAGAAAAATTTATATCTACGAAAAACATACGAACTTTGACAAAACTGACAAATTATAATAATAATAATAATTAAGCCTTTTATTTCCGAATAAACAACATGTGATCTTAAAGTTAAATATTTACATTTGTACGTTACACTGAATTTATAAATTGTTATAAAATGTCCCTTATTTCGGTGTGCCTTACGGCATAGGCCTCCTCCAACTCTTTCCACTGCTTTCTGTCTTCTGCTATTCTTAGCCAAAGGGGACCTAAGGTCAATTTAAGGTCATCCTCAGATCTTCTGGCTTTGCGACCTCGAGTTCTAGAGCCGTCCCTTGGGTACCAAGCTGTAATCCGTGTGCTCCACTTTCCCTTTGTGCAACGGAGCATATGGCCCGTCCATCTCCATTTGAGTTGATCAATACGTGTCAGTATATTAATAACAGTATGTTAATTTTGTTCTGTTCCTAATGTCTGTACTCCTTACTTTATCCAGCAGTTTAAGGCCTAGCATGCTCCTTTCCATGCTTTTCTGACAAGCTACTAGTTTGTCCCTGTGTTGTTTTGTCAAACTGACAAGTTACTTTGAGTAAAATTTGAGGTCACTTCCAATATGAAAGACATCAATCAGATAATTGATATCAAAGCAGGTACTTTATCGTAAGTCTAGATAACCTATGATCTTTCTTATTGAGTCCTGTCTTATCTATTAGTATAGCCTTGCCTCACAGTTTTATCCGCGTACTAGCGACGCGACGTCCAGCGTTCGTTGATTTGGTTTTCCTATTTTTTTTCGCTCCCATTAGTCGCATCGAGATGTTATGTAACCTAAAGCCTTCCTCGATAAATTGTCTATTCAATAAAAAAGAATTTCTCAATTCGAACCAGTAGTTCCTTAAATTAGCGCGTTCAAACAAACAAACAAACTCTTCAGATTTATGTATTAGTATAGATTTTCGACACTCATGTCAATACCGGGATAAAGAAAATCTATGTTTTAATCTAGGGCCTTATCTAACTGCATGACAAACTTCAACAAAATCCATGAAGTAGTGTTTGTGTGAAAGCAACAAACATACTAACACACATCCTCACACAATGTCGCGTTTATAATATCAGGAACCATATACCCAAAGAACATAATTAACTTAAAAAATAAAATAAAACCGACTTAATGATAATACCTATTCAACAAAAAAATAATCGTTCAAATTGGTTCATAATCGGCGGAGATATTGCGTATAAAAAAGTTCATCCCCAATTTTCCACCCTTGGAGGTGAAATATTTTCTTCAAATTCGCATGAAACCACCCTTTTCGATTTTTACCATACATAGCTAAGATACGGATACACCTTTCAAAGACAAAAAACCATATTATAGTTGGATCTTCCGTTTGGAACCTACGTTGCCTCAAACAGACACATACACACACTGACAGGTGTCGTTTTTGCCTTAAAAAAGGCGACCTTATTTCTACATACCATTATCTACAAAGCAGTCAGATAAGTCAGTCGATAATTAAAGTTTCAACATTAATTTTCAGTGCCCAACAACCCATACAACAAACTCCTGAAGACATTGGAGGTCAATGGCAAAGTCTTTCAGTACTACGACATCCCCGCTCTAGGAGAGAAATATGGTAAGTTAAAATGTTCCTTAATTAACACACTAGCTGTGCCCCGCGGTTTTAACCCGCGTAGTTCCCGTTCCCGGGGCAATACCGGGATGTAAAGTATCCTATATGTTAATCCAGGGTTTTACCAATCTACATACCAAATTTCATTAAAATCGGTCAAACCGTTTTTGCGTGGAAGAATAACAAACATACATCAATATAACATCAGTAACTTTCACATTTATAATATAAAAGTGGGATTGAAAATTACAAATCATGTGAACACTAAAAAAAAAATGGGGGATACTTCTAGTTTTCCAATTACATAGAATATTGCGACTCAGTAGCGAACAATGCCGAATTATGCTGAAGGAACGTGAATTAGTTTTTGTTTTAAAATGCTCAATTGTACGAAGCGTTGCTGTAGTTGAAACATTAACCGTTAAGCATTAATAATAATAATTATAATTATTATTATTATCCTTTATTTTTCTCTTCGCAAAGGTAACATTAGTCTTACACTATTAACAGAAATCACATATTAACAATAAAACACCTTTGTGAGAGACATTATGCCGCATAATGTACTTTAGTGCTATAGTTGGAAAAGTAGGTTTTAGTTTTCAGGTTTATACAACCTACATACATACAAATAAACTCTTGCCCATTCCAGACCGTCTGCCATACAGCATCAGGGTACTCCTGGAGTCGTGTGTACGCAACTGTGACGGGTTCCAAGTTCTTCCTAAAGATGTGGAGAACATCCTCGATTGGGAGACCAACCAGCAGGAAGATGCTGTTGAAGTCGCCTTTAAACCTGCTAGAGTGATATTACAGGTAATATCTTCTATTAACACCGCTTGTCTTGCGGTAGCACAACTGCTTTCTACGCGAAGGGTCGTGGGTTCGATCCCCACACCGGATAGTTACATATATTTTAACTATCGGACCCGTGCCCAGTTCGTTGGGCATAACATTAACAATCCTTTTTTTATATAGCCTATGACACTCGGCAATAATGTGGCTTTCTATTAGTGAAAGAATTTAAAATCGGTTCAGTAGATTCCGAGAATACCCCTTAATAAACGAACACACAAACTCTACTTCTATATAATATTAGTATAGATTTACTTTTATAGTTTTCTGGGGTCTGGGTGTTGCTATGTATTGTATGTATGTATTTACAAAAAGAAAGTATGTAGAAGTAGTGGCACGAATCTTTAGCGCTGAACGAAACCTGCGCAGAAGTCAAAAATAAGGTATCGAGGTGTTGGCGCGTGATCGTCGGGTGCGCGAGCGTTGATTGGTTGTCGCAGTCGCGTGATTCTACCGATGCGCAGCTATTCTCGTCCAGCGCTAAACATCCGTGCCGCGACCTATATATGTATTGTATCCGTTATCTAGTTGCTAACACAACCTCTGCTTAGCGCGGGACTAGATGGAGCTGTGTATAAGTGTCCTGAAGTCTTTATTATTATTATTATTTATACTAAAACTAGCTGTGCCAGCGGCTTCGCCCGCGTAGAAAAGTGACTTTGGGCAGCTTTTTTGAAAATGCCTAACCCACGCCAACAAAGGTTCAGCAAGTTCAACGTGATTCTTTAAATTGCCATAACTTTTTTATTTATCAACCGATTGACATGAATTATATACTAAATGTTAAGTTAAGCTTACCACAATATATCATTGAAAACCCCATCTAGAAAGCATAAGCCGTTTCTGAGATTAGCGTGCACAAACAAACAGACAAAAATTCCAAAAATCATTGTTTTGGGTTCTATTGCG
>JADANM010005620.1:227094-246726 GCA_026213755.1 Eurema hecabe
ATACATAGCAACATCCAGACCCCAGAAAATTACAAATATATTTTTCCGGTGTGGGTTCGAACCCACGCAGAAAGCAGTTGTGCGACCACTGCGCCAAGCGGTCATCAAAATTGTCAAATAATTGACATACTGATTGGACACGTTAAGTGACCGGCATTGAATTTTTTGCTATAGGATTTAAAAATATGACTAACTATTCAATAATTCATTGATAAATAAATTAAAAAACTAATAAAAAATTTTGAAGTATGCCTCTTTATATTAATTTTAGTTTAATTTTTTTACAGATTAAAAAATTTAAAGTCGATAAATTTCGGCGATTGTCTGTTGAAGAGCAAAGGTGCCAGCGCCCTCGCTAAAGGACTTAAAGAGAACTCTATTCCGCTTGAAGTAAGTACCTTTAGATACTGTAAACTGTAGGGGGCGGCGTTTTTTTTTTAATTTTTCCCAGGCTCCCAAGATAGTAAAGACTGTTTTTCAAGAGCCTGTTTCATCCAAATCATGACATTATAGGTATGCGGCACCGACACAATTCGTTCAGATATTTACAATAGCTAACGGAATAAATTACATATACAGTAGAACCTCGATAAGTTAAAGTCCAAGGGAAACACAAAATATTTTAAGTTATAGAGGTTTTAAGTTATCAAGGGTCTATGTTAGGGATGGGCTAATTAAGAGGTAGGTATGTACATGTGTATGTACATATTTTCCTTTCCATTCAAATGCGTCAGAAGGATTGGTTCAATAAAATATTTGTTTCTTCAAGATTTCAGTTTCTTTTTTAATGATGAGTGATAATGTACATGAGATCCCAAATTGAGCCTCTTTTCTTTTCAATCCATTTTGAAGCAGTGAAATTTGTTTATTCTTTTTGAAGTCATTTTAAGCAAGTTTTATCACACAGTACATTAAGCGATGTTTCCAGGACAATGATCAAAAACTTATGATCTAAGTAAGCCGTTGTCTTAAGGCTAACCGCCGGAAAGCTTGAAAGAATTTCTAAAAAGCACGTGCAAGCAATAAATGTACCGAAATCTTTTGTTTTACACACTCTTTCAAAATGGAATATTGACAAAAAATGTTATGTTATAGAGGTTGTGGAAACATTTATTTTAGTTACTGAGGGCCAATACAGAGATTACTTGTTGAAGTTATAGAGGTTGCGTATTTTGAGTTACAGCGGTTTTGGGCTGTGATGGGAAGGGAACATATTATTTTTTGAAGTTATAGAGGTCTTTAAGTTACCGAGGTTTGACTTATCGAGGTTCTACTGTACATAGTACATACTTGTCTTATGTAAATACACACATACAATACATAGCAACACCCAGACCCCTGAAAAATACAAATGGAAATTACAAATATATTTTTCCGGTGTGGGAATCGAAACCACGACCCTTCGCGCAGAAAGCAGTTGTGCTACCACAAGACAAGCGGTCGTCAATTCTTATTCTATTTTATTTAACCTCATGATTTTCTTCCAGTCGCTAGATCTAAGTCACAATGAGATCGGCAGTGAAGCGTGTATGCAAGTGGTGGACGCTCTCTGCGCTAAGCCTGACTCGGCGGAGACGCTGAGTCGAGTGGTGCTAGCCGGTCAGTATATACATACATACATATATAGATATACTTGGACATACACAACGTGTAACAGAAATGTGTGGTAATATTTTTGCGTGATGTTCAGATGCCCATAGATAGTCTATATACAAGTCCCCGCATTAAAATAAACATATTTGAGTATTTTTTATTTCATTAATTCATCAATAAAATCGATAATATGAAAACAAAACAAAAGTGTTACATCACTTTTCGAATTCTAATGACAGAGACAGCAGTAACTTTTTCAATGAAATGCACTGTCGTAGGGTCATGCGGTCATTGACACGTAACAGCTGATAGCTCTAAAGTGATGTCGTAGCGCCGATAAATTTAAATATCGATATGGTAGTCAATAGAAATAAAAAAAATCAATATCTTGATAATAAATAGTTCAAATGAAATGAATTTTTAATACATTCATTTAAAATTAGGTATTCTTTGCGATCCTTAAATATTACCACGCATTTCTGTTACACGTTTTATACATACTTACATGATGTGATAGTCTTCAATCTATAATTTATACAATATAATATATGTTTTTGTGCAATTAAACTGTCGAACTCACTCACTCACTTATTCACTCACTAACTTACTGACTCAGCGACTAACTCACTGACATATTGACACACTAAATCACTGTCTGGCTGATTCAGGAACTCACTGCCCCACCTATGGATTCACTCACTCACTCACTCACTGATATATTGACACATTGACTAACTGTCTCACAGATTCAGCGACTCACTCACTGCACCACCCATGGATTCACTGACACACTCACTCAATCATTTAGCACTACACATGTAAAAATATGAATATAATATTTTCATTTTTCACACAGGCAACAGTCTAGGAGGTGCGGCTAATAAAAAAGCAATAAAAGACAAATTGGGTCCGTCCGCTGAACTCAGCGATGGAGAAGGATCTGAGGATGAATGTAAGTGATATCTATACTTATTACTTACTAATTTATATATCAGCTTTATAGACGAAGAGTTTGTTTGTTTGTTTGTTTGAACGCGCTAATCTCAGGATCTACTGGTTCGATTTTAAAAATTTTTTTATTGAATAGACCATTTATCGAGGAAGGCTTTAGGCTACATAACATCACACTGCGACTAATAGGAGCGAAGATATAATGGAGAATATGGAAAAAAAGGGGAAAATTATTCATCTTTGAGGGCTTTCTTTGCGTGCGCTGCGAAAACGGTTCAAGATACAAAAATAATATGTAAGATACAAAAATAACAGCTAGTAATTACTATTTGTACGTTTTTTTTTCAAAAGAGCATCTAACAGTCTCATGTCAATTGTTCTGTGTATAAAACATTTTCGGGATGTCTCAATACAAATAAAAGATATATCATACGAATATATCATTCGTAAGTTATTTAAGTATTTTTATTTTTAGGTGTATTATATTTTCTAGTTAAAAAATAGCCTATGTTTTTCACAGGGCCTCTGTGTGACGAGTTTCATTGCAATCGGTTCAGTGGTTATGGCGAAAACTGACAGACAGACAGACAGATTTATTTGTATATTAGATTGTTTTTTTAGTATGCATGGTGCACGGCCTAAAAAAATTGTTACTCTCTTTGTTAAAATTGTCTTTCTTTTTTTTTGTTATTGTATGTTTTAGAGTAATTACTGGTTGTCCTTAAATAAATAAATAAATAAAAAAGCTACCCGAGCGAATATTGCGTCGTATACACCCTGGTTAATTTTACAGACATAGTACTAAATAAAGCCTATGTTACTCCGCGATAATGTAGCTTTATAATGAAAAAAGAATTATTTAAATCGGTCCAGTACTTTCTGAGTTTATTTGTTACATACAAAACTACATATTTTTCCTCTTTTTAATATTAGTGTAGAGTGTAGATTCACAGACAGACGTGGATACTTTCGTATTTATAATATTAGTATGCATATTGATATATTACTTTTTTTTATCATCTGTATAATAATCTTTCATTAAGAGCGAGAATACCTCATCTACCTACGTGATGAACATGAAACGTTTAACATGAATTCTAACACCCTGTATAATTATTTCAGACGTGTCAGACTCCGAGGAGGAGGTGACGGAGGAGTCGGAGGAGAGCGAGGGAGATGACGATAGTGAGGGAGGGGAGGATAGTGCGACAGAAGATGCTCAGCACATGGACGGTGCCGGGCAGATTGTGACTGAGCTCGCCTTGGATAACTCTGGTAAGTTTGTGTGAGTGAGAGAGTGGGAGTTGGTCAGGGAGTTAGCGAGTTAAGCCGGAATACTGAAACGCTACTTAAATTTAAGTTCAACTTAAACCGGTTAGATTTGACGGTTCACCTGTTAAAATAATGAGTCTTAAGGCGTGCTTAAATTTAATTTGCGTAGAGAATTTGGCCGTCAGTCAGTCAGTCAATTAGGGAGTCAGTGGTTGAGTTAGTCAGTTAATGAGTTGGCGAGTGAGACTGTCTGTTTGTGAGTGAGCGAGTGAGTCGATCGATCAGTGTGAGCTAATGAATGGGAGAGTCATCTGTTGGTGAGTTAGTAAGCCACTCAGTGAGTTAGTAAGTCAGTCAGTCTGAAGGTGTGTGTTTCTGCAGAACTATTATTGTGTTATATAAGCATTCTGCATGCTGTAATTAATGAATTCAGAAGATGTTATTATTATTACAGGTGCTGAAGAAATACAATCAGATGTCGAGCGGTTTATAAAAGACCCGACAGTTGAAAATTTGGAAAAATTGGGTCCCACTGCCGCAGAGCTGATAGATTTGCATTTCCAGGTAAATTTGTACACTTCTCTGTTTGAATCACTAATGCCTTAACGCCTGATATATTATCTCTATTAAATATCCTAAGATATACTCACATTTATGCAACAGTGTGTCGAGTGGGAGAATTACTTTCTAGGCTAGGACTTAAGTAAGGACTTTATTGGTTACGCTATCAACGTAATTCTGCCCTGATAAGCTTACTTTGTAATTAACATTCTTAAATGTTATTAATGAATTTGTATTTATCTTGGCTTATGCGTATTATATAATTCAGAAGGTGCACTGACTTCTAAGATACAGTTTTAACCTAGTTTAGAAGTCAGGGTCTTTCTGTTCTGGCCCTCATAGCCACGATACTAAAATTTGTAATCTTTGTGTCATTTTTAATATTAATAAAGATTTATTACTAACTAACCTAATTTCTATTTAATTAAAATTTTAAAATAGCTATAACCCTAATTTTTAGTATTAATTTTAATGTAATTTATATTCTTTATAGAATACCAATGAATACATTAGTTTCGTCTTATTATTAACTTTAAATTTCTATAGGGGGGTCTGGTGTCCTGAAATACGGGCTTATAGCCTAGTTTAGGCACCAGACTCAATACAAATGTAATTGTATTGAATAATTAAATTATTATTATTATTACTATCATAAAAACATTCCCCACAGTCAATAAGAGATCAAGAGCAACTCACATCGTCATACGTAGAAGCCCTGTTCTGTGTATGCGGTCTCACCGAGGGCAACGAGAACGCTTCCCGGATAGCGTTGGACCTGTACCCGCTGATGCTGAAGAGGCTAACGAGCCACTGGTTACTCGCTAACACTATGTTAGCCGCTCTGCAGTTGATTAAAGTAAGTGTTTAGAATTATATATGTATTCTATTATAAATATAAATCTATCCATAGTAATGTTATAAATGGGAAAGTGTGTCTGTATGTTTTTCTTTCTCTCACTCAAAGACGGCTGGATCGATTTAGTTTGAATTTGGTATGTAAGTAGGTGATACCCTGGATTAACACATAGGATGCTGCGATGTATATCCCGGTGTTGCCCCAGGAACGGGAACTATGCTGATAAAACCGAGGGGAAAGGCTAGTACATACTAATGTTTTTGACTTAGAAACACTTCTATCTATACAACGTGTAACAGAAATGTGTGGTAATATTTTTGCGTGATGTTCAGATGCTAGTAGTTTACCGGGGGTAGGTCTCTTTCGCAGGAGACCGACTGGGTGGGTACCCCCACCACAGTGCCAGACATTCTACCGCCTGAACAGTGACGTGAAAATGTCACTATGCTCCGGTCTGAAGGGCACTGTAGCCAGCGTAATTACTGGGCCAATGAGTCTCAACATCTGACGACTCAAAGCGTCGGTGTAGTGCCCTGCCCGGAGTTGGGCTTCATAGCAAAGTTCCGGGTAGCACTGCATTGGCTATGGGCTGGCGTTACTCTTACCATCAGGAGTGCATCCAGCTCGTCTCCCCTCTTCATAGTTTAAAAAAAAAAATAGTACTAGATAGTCTATATACCAGTCCCCGCATTAAAATAAACATATTCGAGATTTTTTATTTCATTAATTCATAAATAAAATCGATAATATGGAAATCAAAACGAAAGTGTTACATCACTTTTCGAATTCTAATGACAGAGACAGCGGTAACTTTTTCAATGAAATGCATTGTCATAGGGTCATGCGGTCATTGACACGTAACAGCTGATAGATCTTAAGTGATGTCGTAGCGCCGATAAATTTAAATATCGATATGCTAGTCAATAGAAATAAAAAATCAATATCTTGATAATAAATAGTTGAAATGAAATGAATTTTTAATACATTCATTTAAAATTAGGTATTCTTTGCGATCCTTAATATGACCACGCATTTCTGTTACACGTTGTATACATACCAAATTTTTACTAAATCGGTAATATGATCTATATATAAAAAAGTCGTGTTAGTTACTTCACTTATAACTCAAGAACGGCTGAACCGATTTAGCTGAAAATTGGCAGGGAGGTTGTTAGAGCCAGGAGAAGGACATAGAATACTTTTTATCCAGTTTCCGGGGGAATAAATTTTTTATGAAAGTAAACGCGGACGGAGTCGCGGGCAACAGCTAGTTTAATGTAATTACAAGCTAATCAGAAACTATTCGATTCTGATTTCATTGACCATGTTTTGTTTTTTTTTTTTCAGTCAGAGAACAAAAACTACAAGGTCCGTTGGTCAGTCGCGCCGTGCTATACAATGTTATCCCGGACAATAGATGCGAGCTACTTCCCCGTAGCTCTCAGGGACACACTGCGGTTCTTCATTAAAACGAAACTGCCAGCAATAGCGCAAACACACCGCAATCTGTACCCGAATTAAACAATGTTGTTGGAATTGTGTTTTATTTCAATAAATATTAATAAAAACTAGCCGTTCCCCGCGTAGTTCCCGATCCCGGGGTAATAACGGGATGTAAGATATCCTATATCTCAAGTTGGATCGAACTGCACGTGGTGTGCGTATTTTTTTAATAGGTTAAGTGGTTTAGGAGTCCATTCAGGACAAACATTGTGACACGAGATTTATATTAAGATTAAGACAAATAATAGTATATATTTTTAGGACATTTATATACAGCGCTATCTAGTTCCAAGCTAAGTAGAGCTTGTGTTATGGCAACTAGATAACGGAATAAATTACATAAACATACTATTCTTTTGTAAATACATACACGCAATACAATACACAGCAACCAGACACCAGTAAGATACAAATGTAAATTACAAATATGTATATTTTTCCGGTGTGGGGATCGAACCCACGACCCTTCGCGCAGAAAGCAGTTGTGCTACCACAAGATAAACGGTCGTCAAATTACGAGTGTAATGGCGCCAAAAGTTTTTTTAACATTATTTTCTCATTTACATGGGAAGGCAAAGGGACTGAGCGCAATGCGCATACAGCCATGTCTTAAATTATATTTTTTTAATTGAAAAAAGGCTGTAAGCCTTGCAAAAAAAATATTTTTTAAAAAAGACTAATAACGTTTTATTTAGACAAACGTCTTTTAGTGTTTTAGTAATTGAAACTAATATTATTTATTTAACCTTGGTTTCGATGCAATAATATTGACGTAATATCGAATTTTTCAATTTAATAAAGCACATACGCGATATTGACTTCATAGATTAAAAAAAATTGTAATAATATTATTAATATGAAAGTTTGTGAGAATATACGTTTGTTATTCTTTCACGCAAAGGCGGCTTGACCGATTTAGTTGAAATTTTGTATGTAGATAGGTGATACCCAGGATTAACACATAGGATACTTTATATCCCGGTGTTGCTCCGGGAACGGGAACTACGCGGGGTACAGTTAGCTAGATGTAATAATACAAGTTAATTTATCACCGTTACATTGCACCCATAGAATAAAATAGCAACTTTGTTGACAATAAAATACAATATCTTAAAAAGTTCGCAATAATAGTATACTGTAATATATTATGTACTAGCTGTGCCAGTGACTTCGCCCGCGTAGAAAAGTGACTTTGGGCAGCATTTTTGAACATGCCTAACCCGCGCCAACAAACGTTCAGCAAGTTCAACGTGATTCTTTAAATTGCCATAACTTTTTATTTGTCAACCGATTGACATGAATTAAAGACTAAATGTTAAGTTAAGCTTACCACAATATATCATTGAAAACCCCATCTAGATAGAATACGCAGTTTCTGAGATTAGCGTGCACAAACAGACTAAAATTCCAAAAATCATTGTTTTGGGTTCTATTGCGTTCATAAAGGTCTCCACTCTCCTATAATATTTTTTCTCATATATTTTCCATGTACAGACAGCGACTCGTTACGTTTTTATTATATGTATAGATAACAGGATAAATAATATAAACATCTATTTTTCTAAACCCAGTGTCAGGTTGAATTTACGAAATATATTAAAATATTTAATCATGCAAAATATTTAATAAAACCTTTTAAAAATTTAGTATTTCGCGCCATGTCACATTGTAAATTGTAATTTGTATTTTGTATGTCTCTTAAGGTGTTGCTACCACTTAAATTCAATACATACTACATTAGAATAGTTACTGAATAGGTAGTATAACATCTATCCTGTTATCACTTTTCAAGTGTCAGCCGTCAATTCCACATTTTCTTCAATCTTGACAGTTGCGTAAAAATATTCAGCGACGCACGTCGGCAAACCCATTTTCAAATATTCAGTAAATTCAGTGTGTACAGCCCCTAATACGTACGTGACTTCTCAGTAGGAAGCCATGGCCGGTAAGTTTTTTTTTAATTTTGAATTTGGAATTCCACAGACAGATATTTTGAAAAAGTTTTTGATTATCATGCTACCCAAAGTTTGAGGTCAACTCCGTTGCTAGTAGGAACTTAGAATTTATTAAATAATAATCTTATCTTAACGAGAAAAATCTAGAGTTATCAGACAGCAACTGTATCGCACTTAACCTATCATTTTGATATAAAGTTGTTTATTTTCAAAGTAATTTAACCTTTAATCTTAAAGGTACGTACTCATTACGGATCTACGTCTAAGGTCATAGTCTAATTAGAATATTTAAATTCTCGGTCAATTAAAATTCGAAATTCAAATTGAAAGTTCAATTTTCCTGTATCATAGCAAAAAAATAGTTTTCTTATAAATGTTATGACTCTAGATAACCATTAATTAAACCTTGAACTCTAATGAAAACAAATTTATAGTTTTTTTTATGAGATAAACTTATTTTATAGTTCTTACGTATTTGAGTATTACACAATACAAATAAATATGCATTGTAAAATATTTCAAATATTATGTACTAGCTGTTGCCCGCGACTCTGTCGGCGTGGACTTTCATATAAACATTGACCCTATCTTCCCCTACTTATAACTCTTTTCCAGTTAAAAAGTATGTATATGCCTATGTTACTCTCCATCTTTTCAACTGACCGTATGCCAAAAAATCATGTTGATTGATTACTTAGCTATGGCGTGAAGGAAGGACAAACAAACAACACTAATTTCACATTCATTATATTAGTAAGGATTTATTTTAAATAATATTCTTGGAAACATTCTTCTTTACACAATAATGACAGGAAAAGGTAATTAGCAATTCAAAATTACATAATCATTGTGCAAACACACTTTGGTAATAATTATAATTAATTAATACCTCAGTCTGAAAATTTTAAATAAATTTATTTTTGAACGTTCAAAAATGTAGATTAATAAGAATCGTTAAATGTGCGACGGTTGAAATGTTTGAGTATGTTAAATTTTATATTAAATCCTCCTTGGTTGATATTATTAATTAATTAAAGATATTCTCTAAAGAGAGTCACATCAAAATATAAAAATATAAGTTGATAATTAATAAATTATTACTTACAACTAGCTGTCCGTTGGTGTTTCAAATTGGACCTACCCTACCTGTTCCCTTATACCCTGCAGCTACCCTTTTATACTTTGCTTAAAAGACATCTTCATACTTCAAGGATATAAATAAATTATAATGGGAATTGGTTCAACTATAATGGAGATCTTTTTTATTATATGTATAAATTCACTCTTTTTTTATTTTATGAAATTTTGTTACAGTTGTTTGAGTACCAATATTGTTAGTTGTTAAACAAATCTTATTAATATCAATGATATTATATTTAATAGATACCTATGTTAGAAGCGCAAAATTTTGAAGTCATAAAAACATCCTAATTAGGACGTCTTGCCTTTAGGTGATTGGTTCCCGGCGCATTCATGCGCAACTGACAAAACTAACTATCTCTTTTTCTCTTGTTGGTTTTGTCATTGATCTCTTTCTGACCGTTTTGATTTGTATGTATGTGTGCTGCCGCTGCTGTGCAGAACACTTTTTTCGGTTGATTTGTATGGGTGTAATACACATATTATATAATATCATTGATTAATATCCAGAAATATATAATAATAATGCCCATGTAGAAAATACAGAATAGATACAATATCAGTATCTTAAAATTTATTTTATAAAAATTATATAACAATTTAATAATCTATCACCTAATCTTGATAATTTATACAATATTTGGAAACTAATATATTAATAGTTTATAATACACAATATTAAAACAAATTATTATTTGACATAAAAAATTTATTGTTAAAGATATATCGATATAAATTATAAGACTGGTCCCTTAATAATGACTAGTGAAGCCAAAACTATGTGTAGGTGTTAACAGCACGTTCTTATACTCGATGACACGCACACAAGCACACCGATAATGTTGCTGCTATAAGAAATTTACCCTATAAATGTATATGCTAGAAATATTGCTACATAATATGCTAAAAAACTCTTAATACTCTTTGAACGTAGAAAAATTTATATCTACGAAAAACATACGAACTTTGACAAAACTGACAAATTATAATAATAATAATAATTAAGCCTTTTATTTCCGAATAAACAACATGTGATCTTAAAGTTAAATATTTACATTTGTACGTTACACTGAATTTATAAATTGTTATAAAATGTCCCTTATTTCGGTGTGCCTTACGGCATAGGCCTCCTCCAACTCTTTCCACTGCTTTCTGTCTTCTGCTATTCTTAGCCAAAGGGGACCTAAGGTCAATTTAAGGTCATCCTCAGATCTTCTGGCTTTGCGACCTCGAGTTCTAGAGCCGTCCCTTGGGTACCAAGCTGTAATCCGTGTGCTCCACTTTCCCTTTGTGCAACGGAGCATATGGCCCGTCCATCTCCATTTGAGTTGATCAATACGTGTCAGTATATTAATAACAGTATGTTAATTTTGTTCTGTTCCTAATGTCTGTACTCCTTACTTTATCCAGCAGTTTAAGGCCTAGCATGCTCCTTTCCATGCTTTTCTGACAAGCTACTAGTTTGTCCCTGTGTTGTTTTGTCAAACTGACAAGTTACTTTGAGTAAAATTTGAGGTCACTTCCAATATGAAAGACATCAATCAGATAATTGATATCAAAGCAGGTACTTTATCGTAAGTCTAGATAACCTATGATCTTTCTTATTGAGTCCTGTCTTATCTATTAGTATAGCCTTGCCTCACAGTTTTATCCGCGTACTAGCGACGCGACGTCCAGCGTTCGTTGATTTGGTTTTCCTATTTTTTTTCGCTCCCATTAGTCGCATCGAGATGTTATGTAACCTAAAGCCTTCCTCGATAAATTGTCTATTCAATAAAAAAGAATTTCTCAATTCGAACCAGTAGTTCCTTAAATTAGCGCGTTCAAACAAACAAACAAACTCTTCAGATTTATGTATTAGTATAGATTTTCGACACTCATGTCAATACCGGGATAAAGAAAATCTATGTTTTAATCTAGGGCCTTATCTAACTGCATGACAAACTTCAACAAAATCCATGAAGTAGTGTTTGTGTGAAAGCAACAAACATACTAACACACATCCTCACACAATGTCGCGTTTATAATATCAGGAACCATATACCCAAAGAACATAATTAACTTAAAAAATAAAATAAAACCGACTTAATGATAATACCTATTCAACAAAAAAATAATCGTTCAAATTGGTTCATAATCGGCGGAGATATTGCGTATAAAAAAGTTCATCCCCAATTTTCCACCCTTGGAGGTGAAATATTTTCTTCAAATTCGCATGAAACCACCCTTTTCGATTTTTACCATACATAGCTAAGATACGGATACACCTTTCAAAGACAAAAAACCATATTATAGTTGGATCTTCCGTTTGGAACCTACGTTGCCTCAAACAGACACATACACACACTGACAGGTGTCGTTTTTGCCTTAAAAAAGGCGACCTTATTTCTACATACCATTATCTACAAAGCAGTCAGATAAGTCAGTCGATAATTAAAGTTTCAACATTAATTTTCAGTGCCCAACAACCCATACAACAAACTCCTGAAGACATTGGAGGTCAATGGCAAAGTCTTTCAGTACTACGACATCCCCGCTCTAGGAGAGAAATATGGTAAGTTAAAATGTTCCTTAATTAACACACTAGCTGTGCCCCGCGGTTTTAACCCGCGTAGTTCCCGTTCCCGGGGCAATACCGGGATGTAAAGTATCCTATATGTTAATCCAGGGTTTTACCAATCTACATACCAAATTTCATTAAAATCGGTCAAACCGTTTTTGCGTGGAAGAATAACAAACATACATCAATATAACATCAGTAACTTTCACATTTATAATATAAAAGTGGGATTGAAAATTACAAATCATGTGAACACTAAAAAAAAAATGGGGGATACTTCTAGTTTTCCAATTACATAGAATATTGCGACTCAGTAGCGAACAATGCCGAATTATGCTGAAGGAACGTGAATTAGTTTTTGTTTTAAAATGCTCAATTGTACGAAGCGTTGCTGTAGTTGAAACATTAACCGTTAAGCATTAATAATAATAATTATAATTATTATTATTATCCTTTATTTTTCTCTTCGCAAAGGTAACATTAGTCTTACACTATTAACAGAAATCACATATTAACAATAAAACACCTTTGTGAGAGACATTATGCCGCATAATGTACTTTAGTGCTATAGTTGGAAAAGTAGGTTTTAGTTTTCAGGTTTATACAACCTACATACATACAAATAAACTCTTGCCCATTCCAGACCGTCTGCCATACAGCATCAGGGTACTCCTGGAGTCGTGTGTACGCAACTGTGACGGGTTCCAAGTTCTTCCTAAAGATGTGGAGAACATCCTCGATTGGGAGACCAACCAGCAGGAAGATGCTGTTGAAGTCGCCTTTAAACCTGCTAGAGTGATATTACAGGTAATATCTTCTATTAACACCGCTTGTCTTGCGGTAGCACAACTGCTTTCTACGCGAAGGGTCGTGGGTTCGATCCCCACACCGGATAGTTACATATATTTTAACTATCGGACCCGTGCCCAGTTCGTTGGGCATAACATTAACAATCCTTTTTTTATATAGCCTATGACACTCGGCAATAATGTGGCTTTCTATTAGTGAAAGAATTTAAAATCGGTTCAGTAGATTCCGAGAATACCCCTTAATAAACGAACACACAAACTCTACTTCTATATAATATTAGTATAGATTTACTTTTATAGTTTTCTGGGGTCTGGGTGTTGCTATGTATTGTATGTATGTATTTACAAAAAGAAAGTATGTAGAAGTAGTGGCACGAATCTTTAGCGCTGAACGAAACCTGCGCAGAAGTCAAAAATAAGGTATCGAGGTGTTGGCGCGTGATCGTCGGGTGCGCGAGCGTTGATTGGTTGTCGCAGTCGCGTGATTCTACCGATGCGCAGCTATTCTCGTCCAGCGCTAAACATCCGTGCCGCGACCTATATATGTATTGTATCCGTTATCTAGTTGCTAACACAACCTCTGCTTAGCGCGGGACTAGATGGAGCTGTGTATAAGTGTCCTGAAGTCTTTATTATTATTATTATTTATACTAAAACTAGCTGTGCCAGCGGCTTCGCCCGCGTAGAAAAGTGACTTTGGGCAGCTTTTTTGAAAATGCCTAACCCACGCCAACAAAGGTTCAGCAAGTTCAACGTGATTCTTTAAATTGCCATAACTTTTTTATTTATCAACCGATTGACATGAATTATATACTAAATGTTAAGTTAAGCTTACCACAATATATCATTGAAAACCCCATCTAGAAAGCATAAGCCGTTTCTGAGATTAGCGTGCACAAACAAACAGACAAAAATTCCAAAAATCATTGTTTTGGGTTCTATTGCGTTAATAAAGGTCTCCTATAATATTATTTCTCATATATCTTCCATTTACAGACAGCGACTCGTTACGTTTTTATTATATGTATAGGTATAGATATAGATGAAGATGTATAATTTCAGGATCTAACCGGAGTGCCGGCTGTGGTAGACTTCGCGGCGATGCGAGACGCCGTCCGGGACCTCGGAGGCAACCCGGACAAAATTAACCCGATCTGTCCGGCCGACTTGGTCATAGATCATTCCGTACAAGTCGATTTCGCGAGAACGTAAGTGTTTTTATACTTAACTTGCTGGTCCACGCGACTTTGTTTGCGCTGTACCTATCAAAAACGAAAGCTTATAGCTTACACATTATTATTTTTCCTTAAGAACCATCCTTAAAAAAATATTAAGTAAGTCGGTCTATCTGGGAATTATGCGCTTAGCAACACCATTTGTGACTCATTTTTATATTATAGATAGGGTATATGCACGATTTTGTTTTATGGTTTAAACACTTCATATAAGTCATAAGTCATTATAATACCCAAAAATGTAAACCAGTCAACTTAAAAAGAAATCATTAAAATACTGCTATTTTTGAACGCCGTTAACGGAAACTATGCTATAAATTACGTGCGAAATCAACGTTCTAATTAGTTTTTAAATAAGATGCCTTTTTTTACGGGGAGAAATCCTCTTACCCCCATCTCCCTCGGGGGAGAAGGAGGCGGTTATGTCGGACTCGCCTAAGATCGGCCACTACCGACTAAAACCCACCGGTGTTCCGTCGCGCACAAGCCCGGGGGCTGACTTGCTGAGGACGCACGAAGCAATCTTCCGCGAGCCCGCCAGGCGCCGGCGGCCGCTATAACCATAAATAAGATGCCTAGGAACAGTTTTAAAATTAAATAATTTATGTGATATTTTCAAATAATTAAAAAAATTCCTTAATTTACCTAATTACTATTTTTTGTATAAACTAAAATAACACAAAATATAATTATGTTATGAATTTTTGAAATTATGAAGTTAATATGACGATCGCTTGTCTTGTGGTAGCACTAGGTAGGGTTCGATCCCCACACTGGAAAAATATATTCGTAATTTACATATTTTGTATTTTTCTGGGGTCTGGGTGTTGCTATGTATTGTATGTATGTATTTACAAAAGAAAAGTATGTATATGTAATTTATTCCGTTATCTACTTGCCATAACACAAGCTTTCTGCTTAGCTTGGAACTAGATGGCGCTGTATATAAAAAAGTCCTGAAAAAAAATATTTACATATCTATTATTTATTATTAATAATATGTTTGAAAAATTTTATTTAATTCATGCTTTAAATTTACGCATAATTACATGTGATTCGGTGCAGACGTAATCATATAGCTTGAAACATATAAAATTCAATTGGACTTGTTGTTGAACTTCACTAGTTGATCGACGCTTTCATAAACGCAAATGAACGGTCTACTTACGTACGTAACGATAAATATGTCAACGACCCATCTCTACTTATGTATGACGTCACCAGAGCTACAACTAATTACAAAGCGTCATTGTCGTGGTAGACATGTCGCAGGCGGATTGTATAATCCGCTGCATCACATTACGGCTAGCCGTTTTACAAAACAGGGCCGTTGTGTAATGCGGCGGTTCAACGATTAGCTGTATTATCGATAAGAATCGGCAACGCGAACAAAATTTAAATCGAAGTCTTTTTATGTTTCGTTGACACATAAATAACGATGACGTCACTTATGTTTTATTATTTTTCAGACCGGACGCTTTGACCAAAAATCAAGAGTTGGAATTCGAAAGGAACAAGGAACGGTTTCAATTTTTAAAGGTAAGTCAACAAATCCTACTAGTATTTTAAATGTGGTAGTTTTTTATTCTTTCACGCAAAAACGGCTGGACCGATTTAGTTGAAATTTGGTATATAGATAGATGATATCCTGAATTAACACATCGTACACTTTGTATCCCGGTATTGTTCCGGGAACGGGAACAACAGGGCTAAAACCGCGGGACATGGCTAGTTCTAATTATTATAGCGAATTAATATATAGAATAATATTATATAATAGATATGTTATACACAAAAAAATCAACCGAAAAATGTGTTCCGCACAGCAGCGGCAGCACACACATACAAGTCAACACGATAGAAAAGAGATAAATGAGAAAACAAATAAGAAAAAAAGAGATAGTTGTGTCAGTTGCGCGTGAATGCACCGGCAACCAATCACCTAAAGATAAGACGTCCTAATTAAGACGTTTTTGCGTCTTCAAAATTTTGCGCTTATAACGTATCTATTTAATAAAATATTGATATTAAGCCACTACATTTGACATTAAATACCTATATATATTTTTATTTGCAGTGGGGCGCTCAAGCTTTCAACAATATGATGATAGTGCCTCCAGGATCGGGAATAGTTCATCAGGTAAGGAGTTATTTTTATTTATAGTCCTTTTTGGATTTGCAGAAAATAATTGATACAGAGTGGAGTGTTGCAAGAGAGTATAAGTATCTAAATATACAACGTGTAACAGAAATGCGTGGTAATATTTAAGGATCGCAAAGAATACCTAATTTTAAATGAATTTATTAAAAATTCATTTCATTTGAACTATTTATTATCAAGATATTGATTTTTTATTTCTATTGACTAGCATATCGATATTTAAATTTATCGACGCTACGACATCACTTTAGAGCTATCAGCTGTTACGTGTCAATGACCGCATGACCCTATGACAGTGCATTTCATTGAAAAAGTTACTGCTGTCTCTGTCATTAGAATTCGAAAAGTGATGTAACACTTTCGTTTTGATTTTCATATTATCGATTTTATTGATGAATCAATGAAATAAAAAATCTCAAATATGTTTATTTTAATGCGGGGACTTGTATATAGACTATCTATGGGCATCTGAACATCACGCAAAAATATGACCACACATTTCTGTTACACGTTGTATATTGAACTCTATATAGCCAGCGAGATTACTGGGCTCATGAGTCTTAACATCTGATGACTCAAAGTGGGGAGCGTCGGTGTAGTGCCCTGCCCGGAGTTGGGCTTTATAGCAAAGTTCCGGGTAGCAATGCATTGGCTATGGGCTGACGTTACTCTTACCATCAGGAGTGCGTCCAGCTCGTCTCCCCTCTTCATATTATAAAAAAAAAATTGCAGGTGAATCTAGAATATCTGGCGCGAGTGGTGTTCACTGAAGACATTTTGTATCCGGACTCTGTGGTAGGAACTGACAGTCATACTACCATGATCAACGGGTTGGGGGTTGTTGGGTGGGGTGCTGGGGGTGAGTTGTTTTATTTTTTTTTTATTTTTTTTTATATAGCCTCGCGGTTTTACCCGCGTAGTTCCCGTTCCCGGGGCAATACCGGTATAGGTCGCGTCACGAATGTTTAGCGCTGGACGAGAATAGATGCGTATCGGTGGAATCGCGCTCGTAATTGACGTATTTGTTCAGCGCTAAAGATTCGTGACGCTACTTATATCCTATGTGGGTTGCCTGAAAGAGATCACTCGCCTGTTACATTACATACAAACAAACCTAACATACAAACCTAATTTGAATGTGTACATTAGAACAAAGTGTGAATAAATAAATAAATATATAAATAAAAATACATATGTGTTAATCCAAGGTACCTATCTACTTCTTAATTTCAACTAAATTATTACAACAACTAAAACGAGCTGTTTTTGCGTGAAAGAATAATAAACATACACCCATACGTGGTTGTTGTATTTGTCACCGGAAAATAATAAGAACGTTTTGTTCTTATTATTTATAAATTCCCTGGGAAATTTATTAACCTTCGTGGGATTCTAAACGAGAGATAAAAATGTATTATTATACGACCACATTTTCGCAAATTTATCAATTTGCGACGTTTTGTGGTAAATTTATCAACCAACGAACATCCATTCGTAAGGTTTTAAATGGTTCGACCAATCACAGAAGAGCTTTTAATTTAACGTTTTTTTTAAATATGGAAAATAACACACTTCTCTCTGATTGGTTGATGTTGACAGTTATATATCAGCTTTCTCATGCAGTGTTCCCGAACACATATGACTTGGGGACCTTCAAAAAACGAGCGTACCTCTCCTTAAAAAGCCGGCAACACACTCGTGACAACGCGAGTGCTCATGGGCGGCGCTGATCACTTCACATCAGGTGACGCGCCTGCTCGTTTGCCCCCTATCATATAAAAAAAAAATCCAACCAATCAGAGCGCACTGGGCGTTTGGTTATTGCTTACTTATTATTTTACGCGTGAGTTCGGTAAGTTGATAAATTTGCGAAAATGTGGTCGTAAAATAACACAATTTATCTCTCGTTGAGAATCCTTCGCAGATTTATAAATTTCATAGGAAATTTATAAATTTGCTGTTCTTGTTATTTTCCGGTGACATATACATATAATCCTTTCTCTTTTATCACTCTTGTCAATAAAAAACATGAAAGTCGGCGTAGTATAGATTCAAGCATACATAGGGACAGACAAAAGAACAAACAACATTTTTTATACTTATTAATTTGTTTTATTGTAGGTATTGAGGCGGAAGCAGTAATGTTAGGTCAAGCTATCAGTATGCTTCTACCCAAGGTCGTGGGCTACCGTCTTGTGGGAGAATTAAATCCTATGGCAACATCTACGGATTTAGTCCTGACTATTACTAAGGTAATTATTTATTTACTAGCTGTGTCCCGAAATAATAATACATACATACTCACATACTTTCACATGAAGGACAACTATATAATTTAACGCCTTAAATAAATTCTACCCTCACAATGTTAAATCATATTTGTATCTTTCTGGTGTCTGTGTGTCCGCAAAGTTCTAGTTGCTGACACAAGCTGCATCTAGCGTTTTATAAATTGACAGTTGACAGCTGACAGCCGTCCCCAAAATTTTTTGACAGCTGTCAATATCGAATTTAACATTGACAGTGACATTCCCCTTTTTCCGGTAGCATCTCCGTTCACTAGGTGTGGTGGGCAAGTTCGTGGAGTTCTTCGGCCCCGGGGTGGCGGCGCTGAGCATCGCAGACAGAGCCACGGTAGCCAACATGTGTCCGGAATTCGGTGCTACTGTCGCCCACTTCCCTGTTGACGAACGATCGCTCGACTATTTGGGGCAGACTAGTGAGTTTTTTTTTCTTTTTTTTTAGGGTTTTTAACCTTAAAGCTATGTCATAATTTCACGACCTCTGTGGTGCAGTGGTAGCACAACTGCTTTCTGCGTGAAGGGTCGTGGGTTCGATCCCCACACCGGACATATATTTGTAATTTACATTTGTATTTTTCTGGGGTCTGGGTGTTGCTATGTATTGTATGTATGTGTTTGCAAAAGAAAAGTATGTATTTGTAATTTATTCCGATATCTAGTTGCCAAAACACAAGTTTCTGCTTAGCTTGGAACTAGATGGCGCTGTGTACAAGTGTCCTGAAAATATTTATTT
>JADANM010005620.1:256933-267382 GCA_026213755.1 Eurema hecabe
TATGTGTCACTGGGTGTTTGATTACTGTTTCTTACAGACACTATCATTTTTCATTTATAATATGTATCTTTAATTAATGTACAATATTTGTCATCTGCTGTCTTTAAGGAGTGGAGGTCATTCACTCAGTAGACATTTGACATATATGTCACTGGGTGTCTGATTACTGTTTCTTGCGGGCAATGTCATCAATGCATCAATCGCCATTTGTTATATATAAAAAAATGTTATACCTAGTCTAGAAGAAGTGGTGGTCAGTCGCTCAGTAGACATCTGACATATCTGTCACTGGGTGTCTGATTACTGTTTCTATAGACAGTATCATCTATCATCAATTATATCATTAAATGTACAGTAACTGCCATATACTGTTTTAAAGAAGTGGTGGTCATTCACTCAGTAGACATTTGACATATGTGTCACTGGGTGTTTGATTACTGTTTCTTGAAGAAATCGTCATCAGTCGAATTAGACGTGGGTTATTTTATGTAATTTTATAGTCTTATAGATGTGGTAGTCTTTCACGCAGTAGACATGTGACACATATCTCTCACTGGGTGCTTTATGACTACTTTTTCAGACTTTGTCATCTTTCTTATTTAGTCAGTATT
This sequence comes from Eurema hecabe, assembly GCA_026213755.1. NCBI lineage: Eukaryota > Metazoa > Arthropoda > Insecta > Lepidoptera > Pieridae > Terias > Terias hecabe. Next base: position 257,545 of record JADANM010005620.1, read on the forward strand.
AATTTATCCAATTGACCGATAGAAGCGATAGTCATTTGCTCAGTAGACATGTGACATATTGTCACTGGATATTTGATTACTGTTTATTACGGACAGTGTCATCATTCAAGTTCATTTTATCTTTATAGTCATTTTGCTATTTTAAATAGTATTTAACAACCACATAGTCTTTTAGAAGTGGTAGTCTGTCACTCAGTAGACATGTGATATATTATATCTGTCACTGGGTGCCTGATTGCTGTTTCTTGCGGGCACTGTCATCAATGCATCAATCGCGATTTGTCATATTATAAAATGTTATATATACCTAGTCTAGAAGAAGTGGTGGTCAGTCACTCAGTAGACATTTGACATATGTGTCACTGGGTGTTTGATTACCGTTTCTGAGAGACATCCTAATCCTCTATTGGCATATTTTAACGGTTTTTTTTTTTGAAGTTATAATCCTGTTTAACTTCATTTAACATTTCTTATTACGAATTATCTAATTACTAATTAATGTAATATCACTAAAGCTTTTATGTAATTAACTAATTAATAAAAGTGATATTTAAACGCAACTAATGCCCTTTTTCATCAGTGACCCAGTGACACTTCAAATGGAACGGTTAGTCAGTGATTTTCCTTTAACTTTAAGTTAAGAATAATTGGTAAGGTTACGGATTCCAGATTTCATCTTATTCGTTACGTATTACATTTAATTATTATGAGTGCAATTCTACTGTCTTATAGAAGCAGTAGTCATTTGCTCATTAGACATGTGTCATTTCAGTCACTGGGTATTTGAATACTGTTTCTTACAAACAATGTCATCTTGTTATTTCTTATAATGCATATCTTGAGTGCTTTTTCTATATCAATAAGACGTGGTAGTCAGTCGCTCAGTAGACATTAGACCTATGTGTCACTGGGTGTTTGAATACTGCTTCTTTAAGAAATCGTTATCATTTTACATGTGTTTGTTATTACGTGGATTTTACATATGTTTTTATGCAATTTTACCGTCTGATAGAAGTGGTAGTCAGTCACTCAGTAGACATGTGACATATCTGTCACTGGGTGTCTTATTACTGTTTCTTACAGACGGTGTCATCTGTCGTAAATTGTCACTTGTCATATGAAAATAATTTCATTGTACTCTGTCTAGAAGAAGGGGTAGTATGTCAATCAGTAGACATGTATCATAATAATTGTCACTGGGTGTCATATTACAGTTTCTGGAAGACAGCATCATCCTCTACTGGCATTCTTCAACGTTTCTTAAGACGATATAATCCAGCTTAACTTTATTTCATTAATAATGTAATTTGTCTAATTACGAATTAATAATTAAATAATGTATTAATACTGATAGATTTATTTTGTAATTAACTAATTAAAGTGGTATTTAAGGCGCAAGTAACGCATCTTTTCATCAGTTACCTAGTTCCACTTCAAACGGAATGATCAGTGAATTTTAGTGAAGTTAAAACAGATCTTTAGGTGTGAAGTTGGATTTGTTCTACGACAAGTGACGTATTGAATAATTGTTAAGGTTACGGATTTATCAAGATTGAGCTATTGTCTAATAGAAGTGGTAGTCAGTCACTCAGTAGACATTTGACATTTGTGTCACTGGGTGTCTTATTACTGTTTCTTGTGGGCAATGTCATAAATGCATCAATCGCCATTTGTGATATATTAAAAAATGTAATACCTAGTCTAGAAGAAGTGGTAGTCAGTCGCTCAGTAGACATTTGGCATATGTGTCACTGGGTGTTTGAATACTGCTTCTTTAAGAAATCGTCATCATTTGAATTTTACATGTGTTTTTATATAACTTTACCGTCTAATAGAAGTGGTAGGAAGTCACTCAGTAGACATGTGACATATCTGTCACTGGGTGTCTTATTACTGTTTCTTAGAGACAGTGTCATCACTCATAAATTGTCACATGTGTCTTACATAAAAAATATCATAGTATTCAGTCTAACAGGAGTGGTAGTCAGTCACTCAGTAGACATTTGACATATCTGTCACTGGGTGTCTTATTACTGTTTCTTGAAGAAATCATCATCAGCTTAATTTAGCATGTGTCATTTTAATGTTTCATAGAACCGGTGGTCTGTTACTTAGTAGGACATGTGTCAAATATCTGTCACTGGGTGCCTGATTACTGTTTCTTACAGACAGTGTCATCTTGCAAATTTTTACTAAATATATCATCCACATTCATTTTGATTGTCTTATAGAAGTGGTAGTAAGTCGCTCAGTAGACATTTGACATTTGTGTCACTGGGTGTCTTATTACTGTTTCTTGCGGGCAATGTCATCAATGCATCAATCGCCATTTGTCATGTATTAAGAAATGTTATATATACCAAGTCTAGAAGTGGTAGTCAGTCGCTCAGTAGACATTTGATATATGTGTCACTGGGTGTCTTATTACTGTTTCTTGCGGGCAATATCATCAATGCATCAATCGCCATTTTTAATATGTTAAAAAATGTAATACCTAGTCTAGAAGAAGTGGTAGTCAGTCGCTCAGTAGACATTTGACATTTGTGTCACTGGGTGTCTTATTACTGTTTCTTGAAGAAATCATCAATTAATTTAGCATGTGTCATTTTAATGTTTAATAGAACCGGTGTGTGAAAATGTGTCAAATATCTGTCATTCGGTGCCTGATTACTGTTTCTTACAGACAGTGTCATCTTGCAAATTTTTTTCTAAATATATCATCTTCATTCACATTGATTGCCTTATAGAAGTGGTAGTAAGTCGCTCAGTAGACATTTGACATTTATGTCACTGGGTGTCTTATTACTGTTTCTTATAGACTATGTCCTCAATCATCAATTCATTTGCAAGTTGGATTTATTTAATTTTAGCTGAAGTTCATCATGCCGGTAGTTAAGACCCTATATTAACACATAGGTCACTTTCTATTTTATTTATATATGATGAAGTAGTGAGACGAGCTAGAGGCAGTCCAGATGGTAAGAGAAATGCCAGCCCATAGCCAATGCAGTGTTACCCGAAAAGCCAACTCCGGGCTATCCCAGTATTGGCTCCGGGAACTTAAATTTCGGGGGTAATTGTAGCTTTAAGTAGACTTAACATCAACGTCGATATACTCAAACGCAACTCATATTTAAGCACACCTCAAGTCTAACAATATTGATAGATACGTATGGAGAATTGTCGAATTGGGCTTATTCAGTACACATACACTCTGATTTGGTTTAGCACTGGGTATTTTATCAACCGTTGTAGAACTATTTAAATTGTATTATTATTATTTTTTTTATTAGTATTGTTTCATACGTACATACTTATACATATATCATTTTTTTTCTTTTCTATATTTCTTGATTCTACTGTATTAATTCGCTTGTAACTGATTGTAAATGAATTTTTATATTTTTATATGTAACCTATTGTAAATCTGAACGAATTGTGTCGGTGCCGTATATGTGTCATGATTGGATGAAACAGGCTCCTGAAAAACAGTATTTACTATCTTGGGAGCCGGGGTGAAATATTTTGTACATCACCTTATTATGGAAATAAATTATTATTATTATTATTCCGGCATAAGCCTCTTATAATATTGTTTTATTGACTTGGAACTTTATCCTTACCTTGTTTGTCAAGCAAGATTGGAAGTCATCCTTCATATCGGCCACAGCCACGCGGTCCTGCGGTCTTTTTGGACCGCTCACTGACGTTACAACGGTCGAAAGGTCCAATTCGACCACCTGTAAAATTGTTTTAATAACAGTGTTAAGGATCTGATTTGAAGTAAGTTTTTAAGTTTTGTAGTTAAGCTTATTGTACTATAACTATATAGTATGAAAAGAAAGTCGCTTTTCGCGTCTGTCCCTATGTATGCTTAGATCTTTAAAACTACGCAACTGATTCTCATGAGGTTTTTTAATAGATAGAGTGATTCAAGAGGAAGGTTTATATGTATAATATATATCTACATGGAGTGGGTCGCTAGTACAGTAAAAAACAAACTGGCTTGCCTCTGTCTGTCCCTATGCTTGAATCTAGAAAACTACACTATCATATCATATCTGATAAAGAATTACATTAAAATTGATGATCATGATTTGTGATTAGAAATCTATTTACCTCAGAAAACACAGGGTCTTGAGCCGGGTTGGTGTAATCTCTAAATTGCTTCGTCGCTTTTAAGTAAGCTTTGATGGCTCTGATCTTGTCTGCTGAACGGTCTGAAAAAACATATTACATAATTATGTATATGTAAAAAATATTATATGGATTGTAAAAAAAATTATGTCAAATTTTGTCAAATTAGACACTGTCTAACACAGGGTACACAACCAGGTATAGACAACATTTACCTGCAACTATGAACACTAACGTGTGTTAGTGTGTGCAAGAACTATGAAATAGTGAGTCTAGTTCATAGTTTTTGTTATATTTTATAGAATTTAATAAGTTATATAACTTTATTCTTATTAATCGTATTTCTTCGATGACTTCAGGGCTAAAAGCTCTTAAAAAAAAAAAAAACTCACTAGTCTGCCCCAAATAGTCGAGCGATCGTTCGTCAACAGGGAAGTGGGCGACAGTAGCGCCGAATTCTGGACACATGTTAGCTACCGTGGCTCTGTCTGCGATGCTCAGCGCCGCCACCCCGGGGCCGAAGAACTCCACGAACTTGCCCACCACACCCAGTGAACGGAGATGCTACCGGAAAAAAATGGCGCTGTCACTGTCACTGTTAAATTCGATATTGACAGCTGTCATATTTTTTCGGGGACAGCTGTCATATTTTTTCGGGGACAGCTGTCAGCTGTCAATTTATGTTCACTAATAAAGTTTATTGGGTCGATGTTTGACTGCGGTATTGGAAGCAGGTGTCGCTGATTGCCACAACCAAACATCGACCCTCAAACTTGTTCTATGCATACTCAGTTGAGTATGGTTATAATGTCTAGTTAGACATTGGCAAAATTGCGCTAACGCAGCACTGACATTTAACCAAGAAGAAGTACAATTACCCTTCATAGTTAATTACATGGTGTGATAGGTATTATGTTTTATTTATTGAACAAGCAATTTTAGCATTTAGAGCGACAAAACTGTTACAAAAGATGCATTTAAAAATATAACAATATCTAACAAAGGGATATCTAAAATATAGGAAAATTAAATGCGGTCTTCACGTCTTTTAATTACCGTCATCTTAATGAACTCATTTTCGGTTGGACTCAATAAAAAAAAATACACTTCACTCTAAAGAAAAAACGTGAGAAAAAATTTCCATATTTTTTTATAATATATTTTAACACTACACGTCTGCCAAGGACCTGTCTGTAAACTAAGTAACCCTAGAATCTAACAGCGTTCGAACTCAAAGAACAACTACAACATAACAATCACCTTAGTAATAGTCAGGACTAAATCCGTAGATGTTGCCATAGGATTTAATTCTCCCACAAGACGGTAGCCCACGACCTTGGGTAGAAGCATACTGATAGCTTGACCTAACATTACTGCTTCCGCCTCAATACCTACAATAAAACAAATTAATAAGTATAAGAAATGTTGCTTTCTTTTCTGTCCCTATGTATGTTTGAATCTATACTATACGCCCACTTTCATGTTTTTTATTGACAAGAGTGATAAAAGAGAAAGGATTATATGTATTTGTCACCGGAAAATAACAAGAAAAGCAAATTTATAAATTTCCTAGGAATTCTCAACGAGAGATAAATTGTATTATTTTACGACCAAATTTTCGCAAATTTATAAACTTACCGAACTCACGCGTAAAATAATAAGTAAGCAATAACCAAACGCCATGTGCGCTCTGATTGGTTGAATAACTGTCAACTTCAAGCAATCAGAGAGCAGTGTGTTATTTTCCGTATTTTAAAAAAGCGTTAAATTAAAAGCTCTTCTGTGATTGTTCGAACCATTTAAAACCTTACGAATGGATGTTCGTTGGTTGATAAATTTACCACAAAACGTCGCATATTGATAAATTTGCGAAAATGTGGTCGTATAATAATACATTTTTATCTCTCGTTTAGAATCCTACGAATTGTGTTTTGTTTGTCATTCTTTCACGCAAAAACAGCTGGTTTTAGTTGTTGTAACAATTTAGTTGCAATTAAGTATGTAAATAGATACCTTGGATTAACACATATTATCTACTATCTGTGCCAGCGACTTCGCCCGCGTAGAAAAGTGACTTTGCGCAGCATTTTTGAAAATGCCTAACCCGCGCCAACAAACGTTCAGCAAGTTCAACCTGATTCTTTAAATTGCCATAACTTTTTTATTTATCAACCGATTGACATGAATTAAACACTAAATGTTAAGTTAAGCTTACCACAATATATCATTGAAAACCCTATCTAGATAGGATAAGCCGTTTCTGAGATAAGCGTGCACAAACAAACAGACAAAATTCCAAAAATCATTGTTTTGGGTTCTATTGCGTTGATAAAGGTCTTCTGTAATATTTTTTCTCATATATCTTCCATGTACAGACAGCGATTCGTTACGTTTTTATTATAGATATAGATGAAACATAACTCACCCCCAGCACCCCACCCAACAACCCCCAACCCGTTGATCATGGTAGTATGACTGTCAGTTCCTACCACAGAGTCTGGATACAAAATATCTTCAGTGAACACCACTCGGGCCAGATATTCTAGATTCACCTGCAATTTTTTTTTAAATATGAAGAGCTGGACGCACTCCTGATGGTAAGAGTAACGCCAGCCCATAGCCAATGCAGTGCTACCCGGAACTTTGCTATAAAGCCCAACTCCGGGCAGGGCACTACACCGACGCTCCCCACTTTGAGTCGTCAGATGTTAAGATTCATTAGCCCAGTAATCTCGCTGGCTATAGAGTTCAATATACAACGTGTAACAGAAATGTATGGTCATATTTTTGCGTGATGTTCAGATGCTCATAGATAGTCTATATACAAGTTCTCGCATTAAAATAAACATATTTGAGATTTTTTATTTCATTGATTCATCAATAAAATCGACAATATGAAAATCAAAACAAGTGTTACATCACTTTTTGAATTCTAATGACAGAGACAGCAGTAACTTTTTCAATGAAATGCATTGTCATAGGGTCACGCGGTCATTGACACGTAACAGCTGATAGCTCTAAAGTGATGTCGTACCGTCGATAAATATCGATATGCTAGTCAATAGAAATAAAAAATCAATATCTTGATAATAAATAGTTCAAATGAAATAAATTTTAATACATTGATTTAAAATTAGTTATTCTTTGCGATCCTTAAATATTACCACGCATTTCTGTTACACGTTGGATATATAGATACTTATACTCTCTTGCAACACTCCACTCTGTATCAATTATTTTCTGAAAAACCAAAAAGGACCATACATAAAAATAAGTCCTTACCTGATGAACTATTCCCGATCCTGGAGGCACTATCATCATATTGTTGAAAGCCTGAGCGCCCCACTGAAAATAACAATAAATTTAATGTCAAATGTAAGCTACTACAAGCTTAATATTAATGATATTTTATTAAATAGATACGTTATAAGCGCAAAACTTTGAAGACGCAAAAACGTCTTAATTAGGACGTCTTTTTTAGACGACTTTAGGTGATTGGTTGCCGGTGCATTCACGCGCAACTGACAAAACTATCTCTATTTTTCTTATCATTTATCTCTTGTCTATCGTTGTGACTTGTATGTATGTGTGCTGCCGCTGCTGTGCGGAACACATTTTTCGGTTGATTTTTTTGTGTATAACATATCTATTATATAATTGCTATATTATTCTATATATTAATTCGCTATAATAATTAGAACTAGCCATGTCCCGCGGTTTTAGCCCCGTTGTTCCCGTTCCTGGAACAATACCGGGATACAAAGTGTACTATATACTAAATTTCAACTAAATCGGTCCAGCCGTTTTTGCGTGAAAGAATAAAAAACTTCCACATTTAAAATATTAGTAGGATTTGTTGACTTACCTTTAAAAATTGAAACCGTTCCTTGTTCCTTTCGAATTCCAACTCTTGATTTTTGGTCAAAGCGTCCGGTCTGAAAAATAATAAAACATAAGTGACGTCATCGTTATTAGTGTGGCAACAAAACATGAGAAGACTTAGATTTCCGCAAGTTTTTGGAAAGTGGAAAATTGGGGATGAACTTTTTTATACGCAATATCTCCGCCGATTATAAACCAACTAGCTGTTGCCCGCGACTCCGTCCGCGTGGACTTTCATATAAACTTTAACTTCCCCTTTCTCCCCCTTATAACCGTTTTTTTAGTTAAAAAGTAGCCTATGTTTTATCTCAGGCTCTAGACCATCTGTGTACCAAATTTCATTACAATCGGTTCAGTAGTTTTGGCGTGAAAGCGTAACAGACAGACAGACAGACAGACAGAGTTACTTACGCATTTATAATATTAGTATGGATGGATTTAAACGATTATTTTTTTGTTAAATAGGTATTTATCATAAAGGTTGTTTAATGCGAATTTGAAGAAAATATTTAACCCCCAAGGGTGGAAAATTGGGGATGAACACTTTTATACGCAATATCTCCGCCGATTATGAACCAATTTGAACGAAGTCGATTTTTTTTAAGTTAATTATTTTTATTATAAAAATTCATTGCATAATTATATTTTGTGTTATTTTAGTTTAAACAAAAAATAGTAATTAGTTAAATTAAGGAATTTGTTTAATTATTTGAAAACATCACATGAATTATTTAATTTTAAAACGGTTCCTAGGCATCTTATTTGAAAATTAATTAGAGGGTTGACTTCGCACGTAAATGACTGAATATTAAAGACAAGGTATAAATAATCAAAATCAAAACTTTAAACGAAACGAAAGATAAAAGAATGTACACAATTAATATGTCTCATCGGTATCATTTTTTGTTGTAATCAATTTTCTACATTCAGTTCATACAAATATATATATCTTAAAACTATTGCAATAAAGCTCAAATTAGTGCCTCCTAAAGTGTTATTCAACAAATAAATGAACTGGTCTCAACCAATTCAAATTGTAAATTTACGCATAATTACATGTGATTCAGCGCACGTAAGACGTCTATATTATATTTATAATAATAATAAAATTCAATATACTATATTATTATAATAAATAAATAAATATTTTCAGGACATTTATACACAGCGCCATCTAGTTCCGAGCTAAGCCGAAGCTTGTGTTATGGCAACTAGATAACGGAATAAATTACATATACATACTTTTCTTTTGTAAATACATACATACAATACATAGCAACACCCAGACCCCAGAAAAATACAAATGTAAATTACAAATATATTTTTCTGGTGTGGGAATCGAACCCACGACCCTTCGCGCAGAAAGTAGTTGTGTTACCACTGCGCCAAGCGGTCGTCGCCTATAAAAGTATGTGTATGTATAATAAAAGTCAATATACTATATACAATACTGAAATACACCTTAAAACTAGAAATAAAATACAGCAAATAGTGTTGTGACAATAGGCGGCCTTATCACTAATAGTGATGTCTTACAGGCAACATTTGTTGAATCGTTGATGAAAAACATTTAAAGTTGGTTTCGACTTGTCGTTGAATTGAACGGTCTACTTATAAAGTTACTAGCTGTTGCTCGCGACTTCGTCCCCGTTGATTTGTTTTTCCAATATTTCTTCGCTCCTATTAGTCGCAGCGAGATGTTATGTAGCCTAAAGCCTTCCTCAATAAATTGTCTATTCAATAAAAAAATAATTTTTCAATTCGAACCAGTAGTTCCTGAGATTAGCGCGTTCAAACAAACAAACAAACAAACAAAAAA
>JADANM010005620.1:270895-282440 GCA_026213755.1 Eurema hecabe
TTTTTTTTTCTATGTTTGTTACGCGATAACTCCGCCAATTATGAACCGATTTGAACAAATCTTTTTTCGGTGTATAGGTAATGCCTCAAGGGTGGTCCCATTTAAATCTTAATATATATAATTCTCGTATCACAATGTTTGTCACAATGTTATAATAAAATTTGCACACCATCTATAGTTTGATCCAACTTAAAAGATAGGACAGCTTACATCCCGGTATTGCCCCGGGAACGGGAATTACGCGGGTAAAACCGCGGGATACAGCTAGTTTAATAATAAAAAAACAACCCCTAAAAGTTGGAAAATTGGGGATGAACTTTTTTATAAGCAATATCTCCGCCGATTATGAACCAATTTGAACGAAATCGGTTTTTTTTTATTTAATTATATACTATATAGCGATTTTTTTTAATTAAGATACTTAACACACCTTTCAGCAGCGTCATGTATGTCCATCACATCACCGCTCGGGTGATGAACAGTCTTGGGCCCGGGTGATGACACCATCTTGTTGACGATGCGAATGTTCGCGAACGTTCCGCGACTCATCACCGCGTCGTTGCCTCGACGGGAGCCGTATGAGTTGAATTCGCGGGGTGTTAGGCTAGAAAATAAATAAATACGCATATTATATTGGGTTATTTTGTTAGTGAATAATTTTATTATAACATAATATTAAATTAGAAATTTTTAAAAACCCCAGACAGACAGACAGACACGTCAAACTTATAAAAGCTTGTTTTTTGTGTTGTACAATTCATAACCTTTCATTTGATACCCCACTTGAGCATATTTGCAGACATTCGGTTTTTCTTCCTAAATCAAACCCCCCATAACTTTTAAACGGATTTTCATCAAACATGTCTAAGAACACTCGCCCGTAAAACACTTATAATACAAAAAAAAACTAAATTGAAATCGGTTCATTTGTTCGGGAGCTATGATGCCACAGACAGACAGACACGTCAAACTTATAACACCCCTCTTTTTGCGTCGGGGGTTAGAAATGAATAAAGCTATTCTTAAAATATAACTAATGTTGGGACTACTTATTAGTAATGAGTCAGATCCTTGACGCTCTTAGGAAGCTTATTATAAAATGCTCCATGAATTAACTGGACAACCAAGTAAATGATTACTCTAAAAAAATACAATAACAAATTAAAAAAACATAATTTTGACATTTTTGAGTGACAATTTTCCAAGGCCATACCCATGTCACACCATGCATACAAAAAAAAAAGTAACTTTATCTGTCTGTCTGTTACGCTTTCACGCCAAAACTACTAAAGAGTGTCCAAACCCATGTGTTGTTAATATTTTTTTTATTTATTTTTTTATAAGGGGCCATCCATAAAGTACGTCACTCGTTAATGGGGAGGAGGGTATCACCGCAGTGTGACATCGTGTGCTAAGGGGCATGGGGGGTCAATACTGACGTGACGTCACATGTTAACATTTAAAATACTAAAACGCAAAGTTTGGATATCAATTAAAAATTTTAAAAATTATAAACAATTTAATTTTTTTAAATACATACATCAATTTAAAAAAATGTGTGACGTCACATCAGGATGTTACAAATTACAAATGGGGGTTATAAAAATGTGACAACCTGTGACAAGGACGGGGCCCCTAAGATGAAGAGGGAAGACGATAAAAGATAAAGTATAAGTACACATGGTGTTTTTCATATATTTAAGCACAAAATTTAATTAAATCACTCACCCTCTGCTAGCCAGATATCTGGCTGCTGGAGAATTCCTGGCTATGGACCCAGCTGGGGAGATATGGTCCGTGGTCACAGAGTCTCCCAGGAGTAGGAGACAGCGAGCCCCCTTGATGCTTTTAATTGGAGGCAGATCCTGGAATCAATATTATATTTATTTGTAGGGACACATATTAGAACTAAGTAAATTATTATCTAACTAGCTATTGCCCGCGACTCCGTCCGCGTGGACTTTCGTATATACTTTAACCCCCCCTTTCCCCTCTTATAACCCTTTTTTCCAGTTAAAAAGTAGCCTATGTTTTTTATCAGGCTCTAGACCTGTGTGTACCAGATTCCATTACAATCGGTTCAGCGGTTTGGTCGTGAAAGCGTAAAATTATAAAAGTTTCAACCCCTCTCGCAACCTTTTGGGGGCTGATTAAAAAAAAAAACAGCATATGTCCTTCCCCAGGCTCTAAGCCATCTGTGTACCCAATTTCGTTCTAATCGCTTCAGTAGTTTTAGCGTGATGGAAAGATAGACAGACAGAGTTACTTTCGCATTTATAATATTAGTATGGATTATTAGCGACTCGTTCGACAGTCGTGCCTCTAGATTTAATTAACACACTAGGTTTTCAATATATTATAAGGTTTTTACATATTATATTTATGTATTAACCGTGTCGAGAAATATAGTCAACACGACCGCTTGTCTTGTGGTAGCACAACTGCTCTGCGCGAAAGGTCGTGGGTTCGATCCACACCGGAAAAATATATTTGTAATTTACATTTATATTTTTCTGGGGTCTGGATATTGTTATGTATTGTATGTATGTATTTACAAAAGAAAAGTATAGACAAGCGGTCGTTAATAGACATTCGGAGCAATAAATAATCTGTATGAAAAATTCATTTTTTAACAGGTATAGATAGACATGCAAAATTGACTTGCAGCTATGTTTCGCATAATATCATGCAGACAAAACAGTCATTTACCTCCGGTTCGGAAGGCAGAGAAGAATTGACAAGAGACTCTGATAGTTGCTCTTTTAAAAAATGTAACTTTTATTAATGTATATGTCACCGGAAGATAACAAGAACAGTAAATTTATAAATTTCCTAGGATTAATAAACCTTCATAGGATTCTAAACGGGAGATAAATTGTATTATTTTACGACCCCATTTTCGCAAATTTATAAATTTACCGAACTCACGCGTAAAATATTAAGTAAGCAATAACCAAACGCCATGTGCGCTCTGATTGGTTGAATAACTGTCAACATCAACCAATCAGAGAGCAGTGTGTTATTTGCCGTATTTAAAAAAAGCGTTAAATTAAAACCTCCTCTGTGATTGGTCGAACCATTTAGAACCTTACGAATGGATATTCGTTATTTGATAAATTGACCACGAGACGTCGCAAATTAATAAATTTGCGAAAATGTGGTCGTAAAATATTACAATTTAACTCTCGTTTAGAATCCTATGAACGTTTATAAATTTCCTAGGAAATAAATTTGCTGTTCTTGTTATTTTCCGGTGACATATACATTTAGAACTAACTATATATAAGACTTCATCTGAAATCATATATTCACGTGAATAGTCTTACATAAGAATCATTTACTTTGACTTTGTAACTTTGACTTCAGGCCAAAGCATCGGAAGGAGCCGGTGAAGACGGGAAACTCAGCATGATGGAAGTCACTTAAACGACGTCAGGGCATATGACCCTATTTCAAAGACCTACTGACCTTAGTCATTCCATCGAAGAATGGTGGCTTCTTGATGTAGGTGGAGTTGGGGTCCCAATTGTAGAGCTGACCTTTGGGCACGTCCAGAGCCTGCCAAGATGGCGACCCCACCTCGATTTTTGCGTATACCTAAAATAAAAATAAAAAAATTTTGAAGTAAATATCTCTTAATTTGTTTATTGTACTAGCTTTTTAGAGGACCTATACAGTAAGTTGTTTCGTAAAAAAATTAAACCCGGAATTTTTGAGGGAGTTGTAGACAATGATTGTAAAGATGGATAACTATATTATTTTACTAGCTGTGCCAGCGACTTCGCCCGCGTAGAAATGTGACTTTGGGCAGCATTTTTGAAACGTTACGTTTTTATTATATGTATGGATTTAAAATCCTGAAGTGTATTTTTATAATGTAGTAAAGACATGAAACAATAAAATAAAAATAGAGCAATTTATTTAAATAAATTTGTGGGTAAGAAGGAAGATGTAACCTTCCTCTGAACCAAAGGGAGGATCCTCGACCAGTCGAACCACTGACTGGCCGTTAGGCCCCCATGGTTCGATGTCGAGAAGTTGTATATATGCTAAGTCTCAGAAAAATATCGTAAGCGCGATTCAGACTCGGCGTATGAATAGCGGTCGCTACAAATTCTCCGCTCACGTTCAATGGAATTGCAAATCACGTGCAATTAACTTTAAAACATCAAAAATCAGCGTCATATATACTACGCTATGATCATTGTGAATACTCCTAGTTTTCCAATTATAGCACAAGAGCGCATTATGCGGCATAATGCTTAACATTGAATGTTTCAACTACATCTTCATTCATATATCGAGCACTCTCAAAAGTACTGAATAGTGCTTTCGCTGGATGCGTGTAATAATTACACGTGCAGTGAGAGAACATTAACTAATGTTTTTTATTTAAGTTGATAATTCGTAATGTCGCACAATGCTCTGTTATTGGAAAAGACTGACTATATATTTTTGTTTCATTTTTCGGATTTAATTATTTTACACAAGTATCTGCTAAGTTTCTAATAAGTATTATAAGCCCAAATGTAGACGACGGAGCAATAGTAGCAGTCTCTAAATACCACTCTCTGTCTTTCTCATTCTCTTTCTCTATTCACTCACCTCCTTAAACATTCCAGGGATGACGTATTTATTTTCCACTTCCTGTATTTCTGCGCGAGTCGGCCATATGTCGTTAAGGAACACGGGCGAGCCGTCCGCGCGATTACCTGTAACAAACAAACGAAAATAATTCAATACATTTTCAAAGGGCTTTTTTGTTCAGAACTTTGTACCGCGTGAACCGATTTAAAAAATAGGGAGAACTTAGTGAGTTGTGAGAGGTTTCTTTTAGAAGTCAATTCAATAGATCAAAAAGACCAGTACGCGTTAAAGGTCCAACTGAGGTACCAGGCTAACGGAACTCACCAAGAGGCTGCGTTTCGAAATCATATAATTATCCATATAATTAATTAATTAATTATATTATAAAAAATAATAAATAGTACATATAGACTGACTTTTCCTTTAAAAAATGAGTACAACGGCCAAATTTTCAGACGCAAATTAATTAAGCACGCCTTAAGACTCGTAATTAAGACAAGTAACACGTAAGACAATAAATAGACCTCGCCAAGAGGCTGCACTTGAAAATCATTCTATTTCAAAGAAGACCGACTTCAACCTTTCCTTTAAAAATGTGTTCAAGTCCAACAAAGGTACCAGGATATCAGAACACACGAAGAGCTTTTTTTTTAATTCAAATTATTAACCATAGAAGAAAAAACCTTTCTTTTAAAAATGTTTTCAACTCTAACAAAGCTACCAGGACACCAGGACTCACCAAGAGGTTGCGTTTTAAAGTCAATATCCACGGTCCCGGCCAGCGCGTACGCGATGACCAGCAGAGGAGACGCCAGGTAGATGGCGCGCCTGTTGGGGTGGACCTGCACTCGAAGTTGCGGTTACCGGAGAGCACCCCGCAGCATACCAGCTCGTTCTGTGAATGATTGTCTATATCTATATCGATATTATCGGTTAACGAATATCGAATATCGAAATCGCATGTCTATATCTAGTATCGAATATGGAGTATGTAGTATCGAGTATGGAGTATCTAGTATCGAGTATGGAGTATCTAGTATGGAATATCGAGTATCAAATATCGATTAACTATATCTATATTTGTCTACATCTATATTTTAAAGACAAATTCAAAGTCAAACATATCTTTATTCAGTCAGCTACATAATATAGTAACACTTGAATCATCATGGTATTTAAAAGACCAGCTATCAGTCTAGCTATTGCCGAGTCTCTGTAGAAACTGCCTTCCGAACCGGTGGTAAATGTTTTGTAATACCGTGACGAAAAGTGTTACTATATGTAGCCTAGTTGACTACAGACATGTTTGGCTTTGACATTGAATTTAATATAATTTAGCAATTAGAATTATGATTATGTATTGGTTTATTCTGGCAATAAATGATTATTATTATTATAAAAAGATCAAAAACTCACCTTCTCAATAGTATTAGCAATATTATCATCAATGGGTCCCGAGTTCCCGATGCACGTCATACACCCGTAGCCGACGATGTCGAAACCTAGCTTCTCCAGGTAGGGAATGACTCCAGACTCCTGTAGAAAGGAAAATATATAATATATAATACCAGCTGACCCGTGCCCACTTCGTTGGGCATAATTTTAACAATCCTTTTTTTATTAACCCCCGACGCAAAGAGGGGTGTTATAAGTTTGACGTGTCTGTCTGTCTTTCTGTCTGTGGCATCATAGCTCCCGAACCAATGAACCGATTTCAATTTAGTTTTTTTGTATTACAGGTGTTTTACGGGCGAGTGTTCTTAGACATGTTTGATGAAAATCGATTCAGCCGTTTAAAAGTTATGGTGGGTTAAATTGGGGAAGAAAAACCGAATGTCTGCAAATATGCTCAAGTGGGGTATCAAATGAAAGGTTATGAATTGTACAACACAAAAAACAAAAGCTTTTATAAGTTTGACGTGTCTGTCTGTCTGTCGGGGGTTTTTAAGAATTACTAATTTAATATTACAAAGCCTATGACACTCAGCAATAATGTGGCTTTCTATTGGTGAAAGAATTTTTCAAATCGGTTCAGTAGATCCTGCGATTAATTCTGTCAATTTAAAAAACACACAAACTTTACTTCTTTATAATATTTGTATTATATAGATTAATTGGATGAGCCGACAACTATCTATCTATCCAACCAATAATTATTAAAATGTTTTTTCCCGGAATTTTGCAATATCCTGTTGCAACTAAGCTTTAAGTTTATTAAGGTACCTGCTTGCCAAATTTCAAGCGCCTAACTTAAGCGGTTAGGATTTTTCATACAAAAGGATTTACCCCTAAATCTCGTTCCCGTGAGAATTTTGGGAATCCCTTTCTAAGTGTACCTCTAGAGTACCTTAGCTATATACACCTAGAGTGATTATCGGGTGCGCGAGCGTTGATTGGTTGTCCCAGTCGTGTTGTCTTTGAGCACCAATACGTCAATTACGAGCGCGATTCTACCGATGCGCAGCTATTCTCGTCCAGCGCTAAACATAAATGACGCGACCTATACATACCCTCAGATAGTAGGTGACCACTCCAGACCCAGGGGAGAGGGAGGTCTTGATATAAGGAAGAACGCTTAAACCATTCTCCACTGCCTTCTTTGCTAGGAGACCTGTTAAGAAACGATACTAATATAAAGGAAAATCCTAGAAAATCCTATCAAAATCGATCGAGTTATACACTTAATAACAAATTTATCGATTCATTTTTTTACTAAAAATACACAAGAAAACACATACATATAACTATAGAACCCATTAAAATGCAATCCCACCTTTGTTGTTGTGTATTATACTTATATATGTACTATGTTAAGTTACACTTCCTTTGGTAGTTCAATACGCGTTCATTCTCTTGAAGGCAACTAAATGAACTGTTTGGCCAAACACTGTCTCTTAAGATACAGGACTCCTAGTTTAAGAGGCAGGGTTATAATTTTTCTTGTTTTGTATAGATTTTGCTAAATTAATGGCATGTATGACCTACCACCTTCTGTCTAATCTGTATAATTACTTTTGAGAAATAAAGATTTTATTTATTTATTATTTATTATAGATATAGATATTAGATATAATATGCAGCGTTTAACAGTTTTGACAGTTGTGATTGGCTGCCTTATCGGTGGGTAGCTATAACTTTCAGACAAACATGATGATGAAAAAACACATATAAACTTGTACATTAGCTGGAAAAGTAACTCATATAAACTCATGTCCTAACAATGTAAGCTGTTTATTTTAAAGTTATATTATTATGATTTTTAATAAGTAATTAATAATTCATTAAAGTGATGACTTTGAAATAAGATATGAGATGCCATGCATGATGCCGTGCCATTAAAAAAATCAATCCGCAAGGGTGGAAAATTGTGGATGAACTTTTTTATACGCAATATCTTATTTTTTTGTTGAATAGGTATCATCAAAGGGGTGGTTTCATACGAATTTGAAGAATATATTTCCCCCCCAAGGGTGGAAAATTGGGAACGAACGAAGTCGGTTTATTTTTTTTACATTAATTATAATTTATAATATAACAGGTCATAACTCATGTCTAGCAACTAGTAACTCCTTTCACGTCTCATGGCCACTCATGTTTTAATATAACTCATGTTTAACAATTCCTAACTCATGTAACTCATGTCTCACCACCTCCAACCATCACGATAGGGTTGGAATTTACCGATTCATGCCTTACTTTCAACTCTCATATACACTCATGTTTTAATATAACACATGTTTAACAATTCCTAACTCATGTGACTCATGTCTCCCCACCTCCAACCATCACGATAGGGTTGGAATGTACCGACTCATGCCTTATTTTCAACTCTCATATCGACTCATGCTGACATATAAATCATATTAAACATTCCTAACTCATGTAACTCTGTCTCACCAGCTCCAAGCATCACGCTAGGATTGGAAGTATTGGTGCACGAAGTGATAGCTGCGATGATGACAGAACCATGGGTGATGCTGTACTCCTTCCCATCAGAGTACGAGAAACTGCCCGAACTCTTCAGCTGTTCCGAAGACAGCCCGTAGCCTTTGAAGCCGATCTGTTAAAACAATTAAGTTTTTTTAATAGTATTAAATTAAAAATTTCAAAAACCCCCGACAGACAGACAGACACGTCAAACTTATAACACCCCTCTTTTTGCGTCGGGGTTTAAATATACTAGCTGTTGCCCTCGACTTTGTATGTCAATGTCTGTTATGAGCGCAATTTTATATTTAATCCTTTTAAATATTATAAATGAGAAAGTAGGGATGTTTTTTACGCTTTCTCGCAAAAATTACTAGACCGATTATCATGAAATTTTTAACACATATTGTTTATGCTTTCACGCAAAATCTACTAGACCGGATATCGTGAACCGATTTCAATTTAGTTTTTTTATATAACTGGTGTTTTACGGGCGAGTGTTTTTAGACATGTTTGATGAAAATCGATTCAGCCGTTTATAAGTTATGGGGGGTTAAAGTGGGGAAGAAAAACAGAATGTCTGCAATTATGCTCAAGTGGGGTATCAAATGAAAGGTTATGAATTGTACATCACAAAAAACAACTTTTATAACTTTAACGTGTCTGTCTGTCTGTCGGGGGTTTTTTAAATTTTTAATTTAATATTATCTATACATATAATAAAAATGTAACGAGTCGCCGTCTGTACATGGAAGATATATAAGAAAAAATATTATAGGAGACCTTTATTAACGCAATTGAACCCAAAACAATGATTTTTAGAATTTTTGTCTGTTTGTCTGTTTGTTTGTGCACGCTAATCTCAGAAACGGCGATCCTACCTAGATGGGGTTTTGAATTGTTTACTGTGGTAAGCTTTCCTTAACATTTAGTGTTTAATTCATGTCAATCGCTGGTTAAATAAAAAAGTTATGGCAATTTAAAGAATCGCGTTGAACTTGCTGAACGTTTGTTTATATGAAAGTCCACGCGGACGGAGTCGCGGCCAACAGCTAGTTAATATTAAACCTAATGATATTTTAAAATACATGTTACAAAAAAATGCTCTCACTAACAAAATTTTAACCGTGACATACATTCAGATATAATAACAATTGCTATATTGATGAGTTGGCTTTTATTATGTAGGAATTATTAACTTATCACTAACCCCGGATTCGTCTGTCGTCTAAGCTAATGCATGCTATTTTTAAGGCTGAAAAGTTTGTTTATTCAAATATTATACAATAATAATAAAAATATTTACAGGAATTTTATACACAACTCTATCTAGATCCACGCTAAGCCGAAGCTTGTGTTATGGCAACTAGATAACGGAATAAATTACACATACATGCTTTTCTTTTGTAAATACATACATACAATACATAGCAACACCCAGACCCCAGAAAGATACAAAATATATTAGTCCGGTGTGGGGATCGAACCCACGACCCTTCGCGCAGAAAGCAGTTGTGCAAAGCAAGACAAGCGGTCGTCGAAAAATTATGAAAAAAATTCCGCGACATTGTATGTCTATTGTTTAAAAATTACTCAAGAAGGTAATTATTCTTGTTATGGTAATATAATTTGGAGAAATTATTTATTACTTAGTATGAAATAAAAGACACTATATATTTAAAAAATCACATGAAAATCAGTTGCGTAATTTTTAAGATTTAAGCATACAATATATGGTCAGACAAAAAAGGCATTTGTTTGATAAATAACAACTATCTGTGACCCCTGGTTTTAGCCGAGCAGTTTCCGTTCCCAGGACAAAATCGGGATATAAAATATCCTATGTGTTAATCCAGGATATTAACTATCCACATACCAAATTTCAACTGAATCGGTCCAGCCGTTTTTGCGTAAAAGAATGACAAACACATACATACATTCTCACACTTTCACATTTATAATATTAAGTATATAATTGTAATAAATTTGTATGAACAAACCTAACAAACGATTTGTTTTATATATGTACATATACATATAGTATGTTTCAGGAAGTTGCTGAACAGACAATATGTTAAACAGCAAAGCAATATAAGATGCTGTTTTTAGTATACAAATTATTATTACTGAAGTGTTACGTGTACTCGTTTTCTTTATCTATAGTTCTATACTTATTTTATAAAGAAGTAAAGTTTGTGTGTTTTTTAAATTGTAAGGGGTAATCTCGGGATCTACTGAATCGATTTTAAAAATTCTTTCACTGACAGAAAGCCACATTATTGCTGAGTGTCATAGGCTATATAAAAAACTGAAAAGGATAATTAACATTATGCCCAATGAAGTGGGCACGGGTCAGCTAGTTTAGAATTGTGTCAACTTAAATGTATTTTCTATCAATCATCTTTTAACTGAAAAGGGGTATGTATTAAATCTTAGTTAATATACTAACCATGCAGTTATAACACCTAGAACCGTAGTACGAGCACGCAAAGAGAAACCATATCAAAGTAGACAATTTTCCTAGTTTTTCGATAACAGAGCATAGTGCGACTTTTCGATCAATGTTTTTTTTTTATGTTATGAAGAGGGGAGACGAGCTGGACGCACTCCTGATGGTAAGAGTAACGCCAGCCCATAGCCAATGCAGTGCTACCCGGAACTTTGCTATAAAGCCCAACTCCGGGCAGGGCACTACACCGACGCTCCCCACTTTGAGTCGTCAGATGTTAAGACTCATTAGCCCAGTAATGTCAAATTAAAGAAAAACATTAGTTAATGTTCCGTCACTGCACATGTAATTGCACGCCAGCGAAAGCACTACTTAGTACTGTTGAGAGTGCTCGATATATGAATGAAGAGAGATGTAGTTGAAACATTCAATGTTAAGCATTGTTGCGCATAAGGGGCCATCCATCAAGTACGTCATACGTTAATGAGGGGGAGGGTATCACCGAAGTGTGACATCGAGTGACAAGGGGCATGGAGGGGGGTCAATACTTTTGTGACGTCACATGTTAACATTTAAAATACT
>JADANM010005620.1:324260-334333 GCA_026213755.1 Eurema hecabe
ATCTAAATTTTATAAAGTTAAAACGCCTTGTAAAAAACACCAAGCCAAGGTGAAGAATAAGAAACATATTAGAGATTCAGAATAGGAGTACTATTTTCATATATGAACAAGACATTTTAAAACGACTTATTATGGACTTTAATACCACTAAGATTATTATATTTATTAGCAAAAATATTTGTGTTTTGTTATTTAATAAATGTACATACATTATTCGTATATTAATACGTACCTTTACTATTACATTTTTTGTCATTTTTGTCTAAAGGAAATGTACTTACAGATAACCTTTCTAGGCGGAGTTGGAAGTACTATCAGTTTTAATATGTTGTTATACAGACTAAATCTCCCTTAGTTTCTTACACGTACCTTATTATGCCCACTGCACCTCGAAACATTCGTCTAGATCCTAGGAACTCGTAGTACCTACCTCAGAAAATTCGTAGTTTTAATAACTTCTAAACCACTTGCTATTCCGTATAGATTTTCGATTAAAAGCTCGGATTAGGTTTGTTCATAGCTCTTATAGGTCCTTTTAAATAGAAGGTTATCAAATAAATGAGTTAAAGCCTAAATCTATTTAAGAAGGCCTATTAGAGCTATGTACACAATTTATTCGAGTTTAGTAGTTACTCTTACATTGCGCCTTAAGAAAAAATGTTACTAAATATTTTCATAATTGTTATGAACGGTTATACTTGATTATAGATAGTTAAAATGTAATTGAATTGTAATTAAAATGTAATAAATATCTAATGCCTTACTTTACGCCTTAAGAAACGATGCTTCTTGCGTTCAAGACGTCAATATTGCTAAGACGATATTGAAAGGATTTTTAGATGTCTTAGCAACAATTTGATGCGATTGAATCTTCTTTACATAAAATCTAGTTATTGGATTTAGATAAAATTTTACAACAATATTTATAAAGTAACAGACAATTTTCTTGTAAATTTTAAAAATAAAGAAAATAAGTCCATGTTATTAATTATCAAACTAGCGTTCCACCCCGGCTTTGCTCGCATATATACGCGTATATAAATGAAAATGAAAATTAAAAATATTTATTTTCTGAGTAGATTTGAAAAACAAATACTTTCAGAAAGTCTACATGGTGCCTACCACCGGTTCGGGAACTAACCCGGCGAGAAGAACCGGCGTAAGAAACTCGCACGGGTCCCACACTTTTTACCAAAAAAGGGGGAAAAAAATCATCTTTTAAAATATACAAAATTTACAATTCTGTAACTTAACATAAGTATTAAATACATCATTGTAAGTCATGTAACACCACCCTGAAAAACTCCTAACCCCTTCTTAACGACATAGCAGGATCCAGGATCGTGGGTTATGTTGGATTTCTACCCACAAAAACCCACGTATGGTCTATTTAATACTACCCTCGAAAACACCCATAAACACCCTTTTTTAACTAGAAAGATCCCAGATCATGCGTGATGTTAGATTTCTACTGACTAAAACCACCCTCGAAAGCCGTTAAGCCTTATTTTATTAGTTAGACCTAGATCCTTGATCGTGTGTTTTTGTCGGATTTTTACCGACTAAATCCCCTACGTACGTCCGCAGAATCTTGCAATAAAGAAAATAGCCCTACTAATATAACCAACTAGCTTTTGCCCGCGACTCCGTCCGCGTTTTCTTTCATAAAAAATTTATTCCCCTGGAAACTGGATAAAAAGTATCCTATGTCCTTCTCCTGGTTCTAAACTACATCCCCACCAATTTTCAGCCAAATCAGTTGAGCCGTTATCGAGTTATAGGTGAAGTAACTAACACGACTTTCTTTTATATATATATAGATTTGTCTAATTTTAAAACACTCCATGCAAAATTATCAAAGACAGTGCCTATAACTATATCTAGGTGCATCTAGTCTAGCCAATAAAACTATTTCTAGAATATTCTAGACTTTCTAAACACTGTCACCTCTTCCTCCTATGATTGCAAAAGAAACACGAAAAATTAATAATTATTTATATCTTTTTTCTTTTTACACACTCTAGCACGTATCCCACGGTTATACCCGCGTAAAAACTTAGATTTTAACTTATTTTCTATGCACGTGTGTTTCTGAATGAATAAATCATATTATTATAAATTCACTGTATCTTATTTAACTCAAGAACAACAATTTTTGACAATTCGAGTAAGTGTAATAAAATAAGTAAATACAAAGAATAAGAAATTATCTTATATAAGCTGCATAGATACGTTAATGATAATAATAATAGGTATTCAAAACTATTGTTTCGTATTTTGTGACATGAAGTGAATGTAAAAAGAGCGCTGCTCGCCATCAAACGTAAAAGTTTGGCGAGTTTAGATATAAGTGAAATCTATGTAATACATTTCTTGCAAAATAAAAAAAATCTCACTTGACATATACTATTTCAACAAATTATTGCTTTGAATTGTGTGACCTCATCACATTTCGGCATGAGTGCTTCTTAAATGAATCTAAAATGAACAAGCAGTATGATAATTTAAGTCAACTTTTCCTGACTTCTCTCTCAACAAATAACATTACAACAATAATTATATTAATAGAACAACATTTTATTAAGCACTATGACACTGAAACAATGGTTTAATAACCATATGACACTGAAAAATATCACGTTAAATAACTTTCCATTTAAATCCTATCATAATTAAAAACATTTCCTTCCTAACATATCACATCTCAACCCACTATCTCATCTCATCACATCACATCTCATCTCATCTCAACACATCACACCTCAACACACTCTATCTCTATTTCTATCTCACCTTCTCCTTCATCTGCACGTCTGCGAGCTGAGAACGTCTTCTTTCGAGTTCAGCCTGACCGCGCGCTAAGTTCTCTCTGCGTCTGTCCTCGTACGATTTAGCGCTAGTGTTGCTAGATACAGAGTCGCGTCTGTAAAGAAAATTACAAAAAATATTAGGCGCCATCGTGAACGTGACGTAAGTATAACCTTTATAGGATTTAGCGCTAGTGTTGCTAGATATAGAATCGCGTCTATAAATAGAATTACAAAAAAAATATTAGTGGCCATCTTGGATTTGAAAAAAGTAATATGTTATCTAGCGAATGTTAAAGTACGCTACGTAACTTTATCCTACTAATATTGTAAATGTGAAATTTTCACATTGTTTGTTATTCTTTCACGCAAAAACGGCTGGACCGATTTAGTTGAAATTTGGTATGTAGATAGGTGATACCCTAGCTTTTCATATCGGATACATCCCGGTATTGTTCCGGGAACGAGAACTACACGAGTGAAGCCGCACAGGTATAAGTAACGTCACGAATCTTTAGCGCTGAACGAAATCTGCGCATAAGTCAAAAATAATGTATCGAGGGGACGGCGCGTGATCGTCGGGTGCGCGAGCGTTGATTGGTTGTCCCAGTCGTGTTGTCTTTGAGCACCAATACGTTAATTACGAGCGCGATTCTACCGATGAGCATCTATTCTCGTCCAGTGCTAAACATAAATGACGCGTACTATAGTTCTAAGGCCTCTAAGGTATAGTTACCTGAAGGTAGGTGGTACCAATTCCGGTGGTAACTTGGCTGGCGGAGCTTCGCCTTGCGTCGCTCGTTCACATAGATACATGGCTAGTACGAACTCTTCACAGCCTGAAGAGAAATATATAAATAGACAGTTGGTTTCAAGACACCCAATATATTTTTCTAGTAGGGAAATCCTTATAATATACCCGTCTTTACAATTATCTTATTAAGCACATAATAACATAGATAAGATAAGAAAACAAATATATTATTATGGTATAAAACAGAGTCGCTCTCTCTGTCTCTATATCCCTATGTATGTTTTAATCTTTAAAACTACGCAACCGATTCTCATGCAGTTTTTTTAATAGATAGAGTGACTTAATAGACAGTGAAACAGTCAAAAGAACGTTTATATGTATAAAACATGCATAAAGTACGCGAGCAAAGCCGGGGCGGGTCTCTTGTATAGGAGTAAATTACTAAATTACTTATAGCATAATGCTTAACGTTGAATGTTTCAACTACGTCTCTCTTCATTCACATATCGAGCACTCTCACAAGTACTAAGTAGTGCTTTCGCTCGATGCGTGCAGTTACATGTGCAGTGACAGAATATTAACTAATGTTTTTTTTTAA
Organism: Eurema hecabe; assembly: GCA_026213755.1. Lineage (NCBI taxonomy): Eukaryota > Metazoa > Arthropoda > Insecta > Lepidoptera > Pieridae > Terias > Terias hecabe. The sequence continues at coordinate 328,420 of JADANM010005620.1, forward strand.
CTTTACATTGATCGAAATGCCGCATTATGCTCCGTAATTGGAAAACTAGGTCTATCACTTGGACATGTGCATGGTAGCTTATAATGTTTCTACACTAATATTATAAAGAGGAAAAATTTGTAATTTGTATTTTTGTATGTAACGAATAAAATCAAAAAGTACTGGACCGATTTTTAACCGACTTAAAAAAAGGAGGAGGTTCTCAATTCGTCTCTATGTTTAATTCTTTTTTATTTATTTATTATGTACTGGCTGTTTTTAGTACTATGTCTACCCGCGCGAAGCCGGGACGGGCCGATAGTGAAGAATAAATAAATAAATAAATAAATAAATAAATACTTTAGCTCTTACCAAGTTTTCCATCGCAATCCAGGTCAGCTAACGCCCAGATCTGAGCTAGGGTTTGCTGCGGAAGTCTAGACTGTAGCATGATGGACCTAGCCTGGTTCCCGAAGACTGACCCAGTTTTTGCTTTATCGGTCGCGTTGAAGAGTTGGGTGTACCTGTAAAAAGTGTTACAATATTTAAAAATAGCAATTTTGTTAGTTATACTATGGATATTTGACCGCTTGTCTTGTGGTAGCACAACTGCTCTGCGCGAAGGGTCGTGGGTTCAGTCCCCACACCCCACACATATATTTGTAATTTACATTTGCATTTTTCTGGGGTCTGGTTGTTGCTATTATTATAATTAAAAATTTAATTTAATTTATTATTTACGAATACAATTTTACAAGTTTACGAAAATACATTTCAATTTCAATAATCATTAATTTATTATAGTTTAGGTTCGCTGGTACCTGTTTTAGTTAGAAAACTGTGTTATAGATACCAGTGTGAAACTGAAAAGTGACAGTTATTTTAGAAGCACTGAAAATCAGCATTTTAAGCTGTTAATATTCAATTCACAGCAGCATAATATGCGATATTTCTTTTACAAGGCAAAATTATGCCTCCTTTTTTTTCTGTCCGTACTTATTTATCGTATAATAGAGGTATATTCACTTTTTAAAATGTTTTAAACTTCTTAAAAGTCTTATAGTGTAAGGTAACATTACATTACCTAAACATATGACTCATAGATAATATAAAAAGTTAAACTTAAAATATATTGAAATGATTGTTTTTTTTAAGGTTAAGTCTTTAACACCATGTATAAGAAGATTATTACACTTTTACAGCCTGTATAAGGAAATTATTATACTTTAACACCCTGTATAAGAAGATTACTATACTCACTTCAATTTCTGTGCCTGCGGTATCCCCCACTCCACTGGTGGTGGACTGACCATCCCGAGTGGTAGTTCCGTTGGGCTTGTTACCACTGACCCTATGAAAAGTAACAGAAATAGTCATATTTATGCATAATATGATATTACATAATAATATTCTGCAATCAAACATTATGTTCAATAGTATATTAGCTCCTTTTCGTAAACCTAGGTGGCGCTGATTGTCCTTGCATCGCGCTATCGTTTTTTAGTTTCCAGTGTTTATATTGTTAATACGTTAATTAATGACAAGTTCAACAGCAGTGGTGTTTCATTTATATTGTGACAGTGCACGCGACGACACATTATACAGTGTGTTACAAAACATGTGTCCGATCCTGTATATCCTGTCATATTCTATATTCTATAACTAAAAACCTTTTCGAATATAATTAACTTCAAAAAATAAATAAAACAGACTTCATGATAGTACCTATTCAACAAAAAATAATCGTTCAAATTGGTTCATAATCGGCGGAGATATTGCGTATAAAAAAGTTCATCCCCAATTTTCCACCCTTGGGAGTTGTTTTTTTATTATTTAATTTAAATGGGACCACCCTAGAGGTATTACCTATACGCCGACAAGTCGGAGTTATCGCGTCTCAAACATAGAAAAAAAAAACCGAACGGCTCGAATTGAGAACCTCCTCCTTTTTTGAAGTCGGTTGAAAAAAATCCATATCTAAAAATAACACTGCGATACAGTTTTAAAGATTATGGTTTCTAGTGAAAAATTAAATCAAATTGAAGGAAATTCACAAACGCTGGCAACTCACGTACGGTTCGTAGACTCTAAAGACCCTATAGCTAGCAGAGCACGTGAACGCGAGACGGTGTTGCCATGTAAGTTTTGCAATTTTACTTAGTTTTTTTTTGTTAGGAAAAATTAATTATGTTATTTCAAAACGATAGCAAAATAAGGACCTACTACCGGTACATAGTAAGAGGTTTTCGGATCAAATACTTGTTTTTTGAATGTTGAGTAAGTAAAAAAAAATTATGTGTCTATTGGGGTCTGGGTGTTGCTATGTATTGTATGTATGTATTTACAAAAGGAAAGTATGTATATGTAATTTAATCCTAAAGTTATCTAGTTGCCATAACACAAGCTTCGGCTTAGCTTGGAACTAGATGGCGCTGTGTAAAAATGTCCTGAAAATATTTATTTATAGATACATTACAAGATATATATTTTTTTTTTTTTATATGGTAGGGGGCAAACGAGCAAGCGCGTCACCTGATGTTAAGTGATCAGCGCCGCCCATGAGCACTCGCGTTGTCACGAGTGTGTTGCCGGCCTTTTAAGGATAGGTACGCTCTTTTTTTGAAGGTCCCCAAGTCGTATTTGTTCGGGAACACTGCGTGAGGAAGCTGATTCCATAGGATGGTCGTACGTGGCAAAAAGTTTCTGCGAAAACGCACTGTGCTTGACTGCCAGCTGTCGAGGTGGTGAGGGTGGTATAGTAACCTGTGGCGTGCAGTGCGGTGATGGAAGTCAGCGGCGGGTATCAGACCGAACAACTCCTCTATATACACTATGCTTCAATACACTGTTTGTAACTGGCAAGCTTATCACTAAAAAGTGTTCTCTTCCAGGCAAAGATAATATGCAAATAGTAATCAGAGCTTTTCATGCAATATAAATAAATAAAATCCCGTTTCTATGTAATGTATTTATAAATTTTTTTTTTGAATCCATACTAATATTATTAAAGCGAAATTAACTCATTCTGTCTGTCTGACTGTCTTTCCATCACGCTAAAACTACTGAACCGATTAGAACGAAGTTGGTACACAGATGGTCTAGAGCCTGGGGAAGGACATAGGCTACTTTTTTTTTACCCAAAAGGTTGCGCGAGGGGTTGAAACTTTTTATTTTACGCTTTCACTGGGCTGGGTGTTGCTTTTTGAAATTTGGTACACAGATAGTCTAGAGCCTGCTAGAATAAAATAAATAACTTACCTGGTTTTGAAAACGAGTCGCTCTTGGCCGCAACAGTTATAGGTGTGGATGTTACTGGTTGTCCCAGAATCGAACCGGCGACCGTTGGCGTTCCGCTCTTAGGAGGACTCACTACTGAACTCACTGTTGTCCCCGTGGGCAGAGGTTGGCCCAATGGTTGGCTTAAGGGTTGTCCTAATGGTTGGCTATTGGGCGGTGATTGGACAGGCTGGGATAGATTTGGTAATGGTTGAGTTGGCTGAGGTTGGCTGGGTTGCACCAACGGTTGGTTCATAGCTTGGGCCAATGGCGGTACTGCTGGTGGTATTCCAGCTGCTAAAGGTTGCCCGATAGTTGATGGCAAAGGTTGTCCAATAGGTGCCAACGGTTGGCCCAACGGCTGTGCAACTTGGCTCATGATTGGAGCTGTGGCTATCAAAGGTTGGGATAACGGTTGCGACATTGATTGCGATACCAACGGTTGCGATGTCATTACGGGTTGTGACGTCATCAAAGGTTGTGACGTCATAGTTGTGGGCATAGGTGGTATTATTGGTTGAGCTAACGGTTGGGCCATAGGTTGGGACATAGGTTGGGACATTGGCTGACCGATCAAAGATCCAACGAGGGGTTGTTGATTAATCATTGGCTGTGGGGGTACGGGTGGAGTCGGTTTGACCCCGGATATCAGATCCGGGACAGTTGGTTTTGGGGTTAGAGACAAATCTCCTAAAAGATTGTTTTGGGGTAGGCCAGAAATTAAGGGTTGGGCTGGCATGGGAGGTACGGGAGGTTTTGGAGGTGGGAAGTTCTGTTTTGGACCTGAAGAGAGAAAAAAATCATAAAATTTCCTTATTATGTTATATATAAATCTCAAGTCACAATGTTTGTCCTCAATGGACTCCTTAACCACTAAGCCGATTATAATAAGATTTGCACACTATGCAGTATGATCCAACTTAAAAGATAGGATAGCTTACATCCCGGTATTGCCCCGGGAACGGGAATTACGCGGGTAAAACCGCGAGTCACAGCTATTAGAACAATAAGTAACATGCATTTAACATAGGAAGTCAATTTAATTACTAGAATTACTCAAAGGTGCAGTACTCAAAAGTTTATCTTTCATAGTTAAGGCTGAAGGCAGTGTTCGTAAGAAAGGCTTTCATTTGAGCGTTTTATCTCCGATCCACTTTGCAAAACGGACTACTACGTATTTTTATTTAAAGATTATTTTTTTATAAATTATGAAACTCAGCAATAATTTGTCCTTATATTGGTGAAAGAATTTTTCAAATCAGTTCTGTAGATTCCGAGATACTCCCTTTCAATTTAGCAAACACACCAACTTCACTTCTTTATAATATGATGATGATGATGATGAATGATGATGATGATAATGATAATAATGATGAGTAGATCAACTAACCTGTAGGACTAAGAGACGCTAACAAAGATGGCGGCAATGTCTTCGGAATTTCCACACCGCGAAGTTTTAAATTTATTATCTGTAAATATGAAAATCAAGTTTAAAAGCATTGTCCTAATATTATAAATTTGAAGGTTTGTGAGAATGTATGTATGGATGTATCTATGTTATTCTTTTACGCACAAACAGCTGGACTAATTTAGTTTAAATTTGGTATGTAGATAAGTGATACCCTGGATTATATCACAATGTTTGTCCTCAATGGACTCCTAAACCACTTAACCACCATGTGCAGTTCGATCCAACTTGAGAGATAGGATAGCTTACATCCCGGTATTGCCCCGGGGAAGGGAACTACATGGGGCACAGCTAGTAACCAAATATGTATATATAGTACATAACACTTGAAATATTGTTGCTTAAATCTCACAAGACAGTTGTCCCTTTATGTATAAATTTTTAATAGATGTTTGTTAAGTAATTCAAATTGTTTTTTTTTATTTTAAAAGAGCAACTATCAGCGAGTCTCTCGCCGGTTCTCTTTTCAAACTACCTTCCGAACCGGTGGTAAATGTTTTGTAATACCGTGATGATTCAAGTGTTACTATATGTAGCCTAGTTGAATACAGATATGTTAGAATTTGATGTAGATACACACCTTGCAAGCTATAGAGAATTCCTTCAAGTCTAATTTTCCATCTGCATTTGTGTCGGCCAATGTCCATATTTGGCCCAATATTGGTGGTGGTAGTTGGGACTGAAATTTGATAGAAATTTTTATTAAAACTTTCACCATACTGTATATTGAGGCTTAGCTTCGATTTTCATCTTAATAAAATAAAAAAAAATGTTTGTTATTTTTTTACAAGCTTTTATTTAACTTGCAATGTATGTATGTATGTATTTATGTATGTATGTTTGTGTGTTCGGGTGGAATTTTATAACTCAATTTTAAGGCACTTGCCCTCAACCGATTGAGCTGAAATTTTGCATGCACGTGTATATCCGATGACAATGCAATATTATTATGACATGGAGCTGATCTGATGATGAAGTCGGAAGATAGCCATAGCAACTCAGTAATTAAATAACATAACCACATCGAGTTTGGGCTCATTTCATTCGACTAGATGAGTACTTTGGTGCTAGATAGTGACCAAGGTCTGATGATGGAGCCGGAAGACAGCCAAAGGAACTCAGTACTTAAAAGACACAACCAAATCGAGTTTGGGCTCGTTTGATTCGCCTAGATGAGTACTTAGATGCTAG
>JADANM010005620.1:344653-376156 GCA_026213755.1 Eurema hecabe
CTTAAATTTAAGTTGCGTTTCAGTATTCTGGTGTTTGGGTATTAGAATTGAGGTAATAAATGATATTAGGTCTTAGAAACATGGTTATAAATGACTTTGGGTGTCTGTATATCTTTTTGCTGGCATCTGTCAAGTTTGCTCATATTTTATCAATTTGTAACAAATGATTTTTTAAAAAAAGTATTGCATTATCTTTGCCTGTATTCTTCTCATACACCTTACCCTTTGGAAACAGGCGTTTATAGATTGAAACAGACAGACGGCAAAATTATTTTATATTTTTTTGCAATAACGTAATGCTTTGGACAAAGCAGATTGTGTGGCTGCAACGACATGTCTGTATTGATCTATATTTTTAGTTTTGACGTTCATAAATATCACAAGGTGATTTAAGTGAATAAATTATTTTTATTTCATTTCATTTTATAAGTACTACTTAAGTCTTAAAAAGTTCGTTAATAATCATCAGTTAATTAACTTCGGTTTACTTACAGAAAAAATTAACTCTGTTTTTAACTTAAAGCTATAATAATCGTTATAATTTTTTATTTTTTCCATCGATTTATATATGTATTTTATTTTTAGGTATTTGAAGCAGATGCGCCTCGCGGGGACGCGGAGCCCGGATGGAAATGGGGATCAGCTAGAGGTGAATATTATTATTATATACTAGCTGTTGCTCGCGACTTCGTCCCCGTCGATTTCTTTTTTTATTATTTCTTAGCCTCTATTAGTCGCAGCATGATGTTATGTAGCCTAAAGCCTTCCTCGATAAATAGTGTTTTCAATAAAAAAAGAATTTTTCAATTCAGCCAGTAGTTCCTGAGATTAGCGCGTTCAAACAAATAAACAAACGAACAAACAAACAAACTCTTCAGCTTTATATATTACTATATATTATACACTTGCGACTTAGATAAGACTTTGTACACTTCAATGTTCTAGACATCACAACAACGAAATAGATTTGATCACTATATATTTTACTAGCGACCCGCCCCGGCCTCGCTTGCATATATTATGCATGTATTATACATATAAACCTTCCGCTTGAATTACTTTATCTGATAAAAAAAACTGTATGAAAAACTTCAGCAAAATTTGACACTTCCATAGTAATTTAATCTATACTAATACTAATATATAAAGCTGAAGAGTTTGTTTGTTTGTTTGAACGCGCTAATCTCAGGATCTACAGGTTCGAATTGAAAAATTCTTTTTTTATTGAATTGACCATTTATCGAGGAAGGCTTTAGGCTACATAACATCACGCTGCGACTAATAGGAGCGAATATATAATGGAAAATATGGAAAAACGGGGAAAATTATTCATCTTTGAAGGTTTCCTTTGCGTGCGCTGCGAAAACGGTTCAAGATACAAAAATAATATGTATGAAAGAATAAATTATTCCTGTTTAAATGATCTAAAAAAAAGTCCACGACAGTATATGTCTATCTTCTAAGTTTGACTCACTATAGCATAATAATAGAAATAGATCCGACGGGGACGAAGTCGCGAGCAACAGCTAGTTGTATATATAAACCTATATAAAATACATTCATTTCGTCTTAATAATTGTGAATATCTGCGAGAGGGCCTGGTGTCCTGAAATACGGGCTTGTACCCTAGTTTAGGCACCAGACTCAATACAAATACTCAAGATTAAATTATGTTTGTATTTATTGTATTGAATGAATAAATAAATTAATATTATTATTATTGTATATGCGGGTTTTTGATAGTCTCTTATTATATATTATAGTATGAACTTTAACTACTAACAAGCGAGCATTTATTATACAAATAGACCTTTCTTTTGAATCAATCTATCTGATGAAAAACGGCATGAAAATTGGTTGTGTAGTTTTAAAGATTTAAGCATATTTTATTTTATAGATTTAAGACAGATAGACGAATGGGACTTTGTTCTATACTATTTTTGTATGTATGTATACATCCAGGTCAGTCCGGATGGTTCCCGGAGTCGTACGTTGAGGATATGACTGCAGCTGCCACTTATAGCGATGCGATTGAACCGATTGAGACCAAGACTCAATTGGAAGGTAAGTCCAAGGAAAATGAATTTAATTATATTGGGTTGAATCAAAATGAATCGAATCAAGTCGAATTGAATCAAAATTATTCAAATTAAATCAATTTGAATTAATTGTATATGATCAAATTAAATCACATAACATCAAATTCATTGAAATTGAATCAAATGAAATAAATTGAATCAAATAAATTATATCTTTTCAAATGAAATCAATTTGTATCGTTGATCGTAATGAAACCATTACCGTATAAAATAACAAATCAACTGTCATGGCTGCCATTAAGTCAAATTGTTAGTTTTGAAATAGAGAATGATGCCGAATTTTAGACGACCGCTTGGCGCAGTAGTAGCGCAACTGCTTTCTGCGCGAAGGGTCGTGGGTTCGATTCCCACACCGGAAAAATATATTTGTAATATTTGTATTTTTCCGGGGTCTGGGTGTTGCTATGTATTGTATGTATGTATTTACAAAAGAAAAGTATGTATATGTAATTTATTCCGTTATCTAGTTGCCGTAACACAAGCTTCAGCTTAGCTCTGAACTAGATGGCGCTGTGTATAAGTGTCCTGAAAATATTTTTTTTTTTCGCAGGTATAGCGGAGGTGCCGGAACCGGAAATATCTAACGATTTGGGAGGGGCGATGCCTGTAGTGGGTGAGTTTCCGGTTTCTGATGTTAAACCAAATGGTTTCCTTTCCCGGGTAAACACCGGGATAGAAAGTACCCTATGTGTTAATTCAGGGTCTACTCTACCTGCATGACAAGCTTCAGCCAAATCCATTGAGTAGTTGTTGCGAGAGAGAGCAACAAACATACTAACATATTATGCTTCATAAGAAGCGAATTTTTAAGACGCATCAATTGTATTGTCAAAAATGATATTTAGAATAAATTTCACCCGGTCAAAACCAAAATTATAAAAAGAACGCCCCATTTTTTTTTTGCAAAAAAAGTGGATGTCTTTTTCAATTATGAAAATATAATGGATTACGACTTAATGTTTGAAATAAAAATGATTTCCATTTTTTTTTCTTTTGTGGGACTTTTGAATTTTACGTATTTCATCTCTTTCTCCTAAAAGAAGACTCTTTAAAAGTCTCACAAAGTCTCTCTCTCGCAGAAGGCGGAGACTTCTACATAGCAGCGTATCCGTACGTGTCCTCGGAGCCAGGAGATCTGACCTTCGAAGCTGGTGAGAGGATCGAGGTGGTGAGGAGAGATGGCGACTGGTGGACTGGCAGGATCGGGATACGGTAAGAGATGGAGAGTGAGAGAGATAGGTATAGTCCTCTCTAGTCTCCTCTTAGGCTGTATATGTCCAGAGTCGTTAGAGTAAGGGGAAGGAAGGTAGAAAGTAGAGTGTGGAAGACAATGAGTGAGGAAGATAGATATATGTCCTCTGACTCTTTATAAAGAGTTGTTTCTATTAGTCTATCTTAGGCATATGTAAACAAATAGAGTCGTTAGTCTAAGCCCTTTTAAGGTATGTGTGTTAATAAATTTGGGGGGGGAGGGGTTGGTGGGAAGTAGAGAGTGAAAGAGATAGGTATAATCCTCTCTCTCTCTCTCTTTGTTAAGAGTATTAAGACTGAAACTATATTAGACGTTGCCTAACACATATGTGTTAACAAATTTTAAAGAAATAGTGTGGGAGACAGATAGGGGTATTTCTGTCTCTTTTTATAAAGGGATGTTTGACTAAGCCTATCTAACATATCACTTAGATAGGTGTTAACTAATTTTAAGGGGTGAGAATTGGTTATGGTGGGAGGTAGAGTGTGGAAGAGAATGTAAATGTTAGAGAAAGAGATGGATATCTGTTATAATAATAAAAATAATAAATAAATATTTACACTATATACACAATGCAATCATATATAAAAGATATTGGTATGGGTTTATTTTTAAACTACAAAATCCATTTTAAATACTTACACTATAAAAAAGAAATATCATTTAACAGTACCGGCATCTTCCCCTCCAACTACGTGACCAAAGACACCACAACGGGTGAGGCCATGAGCAGTATTCCTGAGGCCCGCGAGCCTGAGCCAACAGAGGCCCCAGGGGCACCAACCCAAGCGGCTGTGGAGCCCCAACCCTCGCCGGCTGCTCCGGTCCAACCGGCCCAGCAAGTCGAACAAGCCCAACAAGCGGAGGCTTTCAAGGAACCAGCTGCGGAACCACAGGTATGTCAGAGGCTCCGGAGGCCCCAGACTAAGTCGCAACCTCAATCCTCGCCAGCGCCTTATGTTTAGCGCTGGACGGGAATAGCTGCGCATCGGTAGAATCGCTCTCGTAATTGACGTATTGGTGCTCAAAGACAACACCTCAATACCTTATTTTTGACTCCTGCGCAGGTTTCGTTTAGCGCTAAAGGTTCAATTATAAAAAAAAACTAATAAATCATTTCTATATACTAAATGGAAATGCGTAGTACTTTGTGGGAAGCAATTTTTTTTTTTGCTCTTGAGTTTGAAGTCGGTGTATTTTTTGTTAAAAAAATATTTTTGACTTTGGTTTCAGGAGGTGGTAACACCCGTTTGCTCCGAGGTGGCAACACTAACGGAGGCTCGACCAGCGTCAGCAGCACGGAGAGACTCCGGCAGAGACTCCGTAGCTAGACGCAAGCCCGAAGTGGCACAAGCCCTCGCCAACTATACAGCTACTAGGTGAGATAATTACTTAATTACCGTCACTTCTAATATTATATTACTGTCACTACTAATATTATATTACTGTCACCACTAATATTATATTACTGTCACTTCTAATATTGTATTACTGTCACCATTAATATTATATTACTGTCACTTCTAATATCGTATTACTATCACTACTAATATTATATTACTGTCACTTCTAATATTGAATTACTATCACTACTAATATTGTATTACTGTCACTTCTAATATTATATAACAGTCACTACTAATATTACATTACTGTCACCACTAATGTAATATGAGTACGGCAGCGCGGAGCAGCTGTCGCTGATGAAGGGCCAGCTGCTGGTGGTGCGCAAGAAGGCGGACAGTGGCTGGTGGGAGGGCGAGCTGCAGGCCAAGGGCCGCCACCGCCAGGCCGGCTGGTTCCCCGCCAGCTACGTCAAGGTGAGCGGGGCATGCGCGCAGATGTACACACATACATAGGGACACGCACACATAGAGACGCAGACACACACACTCACAGATATGAACAGAGACATGCACATACACATACACACGCACATATACACACACATACATAGACACACACATAGAGACGCAGACACACTCACATGTACGCACAGAGACACGCACATACACACAGACACATAAAGACGCACAAACACACATACAAATACGTACATTTATTTATTTATTTATTTATTTAGATACACTGATAAGCTTACACAATATATACAGGTAAAATTACATTAAACTACATACTTATATTAACATGTGCTGCTCTTAATTGTGTATACAACTTTAACGCACATACACACACACACACACACACACACACACACACACACAGACATAATTCATGAAATAACCCTAAGTATTGTAATCCGTCAAAAATATAAACAGACTTGCAAATTAAAGAGATAATTTTTAAAATAGACATCTTTTAAAGTTTCTGTTTTACTGTTTTCTTATTATATATGTTACGGCTAATACCCGAAGTGCGGCTACACCTAGTTTTAGCCGGTTAGATTAGGTGTAGTCACTTACTCTTGGTCAAACCTAGTAGGGGCCGATTGTTTTCGGGTAAAACTAGGTCTATCCTTCATCATGCCGGCTACAACTAGGTCCAGCCATTGCCTGTTGGACAAAACTAGGTCTATCCGATATCATTCCGGATAGAACTAGTTTTTTATTCTTTTAAATCAAATTGTAATAATTAGCACATTTGTTAAGGTACAATTTTTAGTATAAAAGGAACAATCATGAACAGTTTTTTAACAACAGATAATAATTGCATATTTTAATTTTAAAGAATCTATATATATAAAAGAAAGTCGTGTTAGTTACTTCACTTACAACTCAAGAACGGCTAAACCGATTTAGCTGAAAATTACTACTAGGTTTAACCAAGAGTAAGTGGCTACACCTAGTTCTAACCGGCTAAAACTAGGTGTAGCTGCATTCCGGGTATTAGCCGTAACATATATATATATTTGACTTTGACTTTGACTTGTGATACAAACTGCAAGGTGCTGCAATCATCGGGCCGCACCTCGGGACGAACCACTCCGGTCTCGTCCAAGATGGACGCCTTGCCGACAGAGACTGTCATCGATAAGGTAACATAAGTATCTTTATATTTATACTAATATTATAAAGAAGTAAAGTTTGTGTGTTTGTTGAATTGTAAGGGGTGATCTCGGGATCTACTGAACCGATTTGAAATATATGTGGTAGTTCCAAAATTACTCAATAAATTTAAATTTTTAAGGGGAGTCAATAAGTGTCTAAGCACAAATGTTATAAAATCGAGGTTGAAGCAATTGATTTTGGAAAGGTTGGAACATGAGGCTTATTGATTGGAAAAATATGATCTTGTTGTACTTATAAGTAAGCTAGCTGTGCCCGCGACTTCGCCCACGTAGAAAAGTGACTTTCTAGATAGGATAAGCCGTCTCTGAGATTAGCGTGCACAAACAAACAGACAAAAATTTCAAAAATCATTGTTTTGGGTTCTATTGCGTTAATAAAGGTCTCCTATAATCTTTTTTCTCATATATCTTCCATGTACAGACAGCGACTCGTTACATTTTTATTATATGTATAGATATAGATAAGTAAATATGCTTTGTGTGTTTGTCAGGTGATAGCCCTGTACCCGTACACTGCGCAGAACGCGGACGAGTTGAGTTTCGAGAAAGACGACATTATAGCAGTCACCGACAGGAGCCAGGACCCGGACTGGTGGCAGGGTGAGTGTTTATAACAGGGGGGGGGGTTAGGGGGGTTACTAACACTCCTAGCTCCCCTTTTGGGGGTTTTAAAACCCCAAAAAAAAAGACTAAAGATTTTCAGTTAGAATTCAAAATACGTATTGTTTCCATCGAAGCACTAAAAAAGGGTATAAATTAAGAAGGATTGATTAATTTATCTATACTAATATAATATTATAACGAAGCAAAGTTGTGTGTTTGTTAAATTGTATGGGGTAATCTCGGGATCTACTGAACCGATTTACAAAATTCTTTCACCAATAGAAAGCCGCATTATTGCTGAGTGTCATAGGCTATATAAAAAGGATTGTTAACATTATGCCCATTGAAGTGGGCACGGGTCAGGTAGTATTAAATAAAAGGATGAATACAGGGGTGTGGTTCCTCTAAATAAAACACGCTGTCTGCTCTTACATGTTTATATTAATATGAAACTAGCTGTTGCTCGCGACTTCGTCCCCGTCGGATCTATTTCTATTATTATTTTATACTGAGTCGATCTTAGAAGATAGACATATACTGTCGCGGACTTTTTTTAGATCATTTAAAGAGGAATAATTTTTTCATTCATATTTTTTGGTATCTTGAACCGTTTTCGCAGCGCACGCAAAAGAAGCCCTCAAAGATGAATAATTTTCCCCGTTTTTTCCACATTTTCCATTTTATCTTCGCACCTATTAGTCGCAGCGTGATGTTATGTAGCCTAAAGCATTCCTCGATAAATTGTCTATTCAAAAAAAAATATATTTCAATTCAAACCAGTAGTTCCTGAGATTAGCGCGTTCAAACAAACAAACAAACAAACTCTTCAGCTTTATATATTACTATAGATAATAATTTAATTTCCAGGTGAACTCCGCGGCGTCACCGGCCTCTTCCCAAGCAATTACGTCACTAAATTAGTCAACTAATTACTAAAGCTTTATAGCAATAAAGTATGACGTAGTTCCCACACAATAATAACACCGAGAAACGCAGTATGAACACGCAAAGTGAAGCCATTTCAATGTAGACAATTTTGTCTACTTACATAGATCATCGCCGCATCGAAAATCATATTTTTTTCGTAGATTTAAAATTTTCCACATATGTAGGGTAAATTTCTTATAACAGAAATATTATAGGTGGGATTGTGTTCGTGTCATAGAGTATAAGAACATCTATTTTACAGTTACTAATTTAGTGTTTTGGCTTCACTAATTACGGCGGACCGATTAATTATATGTAATATTATATTATTTATAATTATATTAATTACCGTCTATGGTAGTTCCCTTATTTCGCCTAAAATCATCTACATTTATAGATAAAATTATAGAACCAATTATCAGTCTTTAATTAGATACACAATAATACATCTTTATAATAAAATCGTGTTTTTTCTAGAGCTAAAAAAATATATAAAAGAATTGAAGTTTTTGCATCAAATAGTTTTTTTTGATTTTAGAAATCGTTAAGCTTTCATTATTTTAAGCTAAAATGTAGATTCACAAGTAAAATATATTAATAAATAACATTTAAAATGCACATGAAAAATAAATAAAAAATAACCGCCATTTCGTGTTTGACATTGACGTTATAATATTTTATCTATGGTCGTAAGTGTGGTATTTAGTTAAAAATATACGAAATTTGTGACATTCCAAAGATTGTGTTTTATTTTTATTCATAATTCGGCTTTAATCTTCAAGTAGGCAGTATATTAAATTATATTTGAAAATAAAGACGTTCTTGTTGTTTTAATTGTAATAAATAAATCAATAAAATACTTCAACTAGTATCTGTAGTATTATCGTATGCTGTTGCTGTTTTGATGTTGCTAATAATAATAAAGAATGGAGAATATTTTATGCGTTTTATTTACTTTTTCCTAGCTACTTAGCCTGAATTAATGTGAAGAAAAATAGTTTTCAACTGTTACAACATAAAAATCTCTACGTCGTACCAATATTGTACGATTTGTCACTTCATTATTCACGTCACAAAATAAAAATTTTGCTGTGGCTGTATTGTTGAATACAGTAGAACGTCGATAAGTCGAAAACTTTCACATCTCGAATTAAAGTCGTGTTCCCTTTCCTTTAAACACCAAAACCTCCATTACACGAAATCTCAACCCTCTATAAGTCGAAATATTCAGTGAGTCCTTCCAAGCCAATTTGGTGCATATGAGTAATCAAGTTCTTTTTATAATTATACAAAAACTATGACAATGATACAAAAATAATAAGAATATAAGAATTTATAATGATACAAAAACTACGCAAGACAATACGGCTAATCGTTGAACCGCCGCTTTGCAAAACGGCCCTGTTTTGTAAAACGGCTAGCCGTAATGTAATACAGCGGATTATACAATCCGCCTGCGACACATTATGCACACTGTACACACCTATATTCCCTCCATAACTCGAAAAAAATATTTTTACCTCAGTTATTTTTACTTTCGCCGTAACAGAAGAGCACCGGACGCAATACCCATAAGGATGGTGTCGCGTAAAACCGCGATAAGGAATTCCAACGGTGGGAACCATCATCCACGGCTTCGAGACAAGCAGAGCAAACATCAAGTCCGTCTCAACATCCAACCTCGCAACACCTATTTACTATTAGTTAGGTACTATTGTATTATTTTAAATAAATAAATTCTTTTTAAAAAGCCTTCTGCCGTACCTCCCGAATTAACTCCTCTTTGTCTCGAAAATAGCAACGTCTTATTTTACAACCTTTACAACTCTATTATTTTAGACTTGTTAAATCTATAGTTGGAAATTGGAATACAAATAAGTTACCGACTTTAAGGATTCGCCGACAGGCTGCCATTGTTTCATAGAAAGCTATTTGGGATAGTATACCTACTCTATACAATGAATGAATAGAATTACCAAGAATTTGACTCACATTAACACGTGTTTGTTTGCTTGATGTCAGGTTTTTCATTTTATTAGTTTTGATTTCATTTGAATGCAAGTTATTTGTTTTCGAGTGAAATATTGTCAGGAGTATAGTGCGCGTCATTAATGTTTAGCGCTGGACGAGAATAGCTGCGCATCGGTAGAATCGCGCTCGTAATTGACGTATTGGTGCGAGAAAGACAACACGACTGGGACAACCAATCAACGCTCGCGCACCCGACGATCACGCGCCCCGCGCGCCGCGCCGTTACCTCGGTACCTTTTTTTTGACTTCTGCGCAGGTTTCGTTCAGCGCTAAAGATTCGTGACGCGTACGCGTATTTGTTTCTTCTGCAATACACATAATTTGTACAACTGTTTATTTTACCTCTTACTCAAAATGTAAAATGAACCTCTTTATGTCGAATCAAAATCCGCCAAGTCGAAAACACTTATGACACGAATTTTTTGGCGTCTCCCTTGAAATTCGACTTAAAGAGGTTCTACTAGGTATATTTCGTTTCCGCTACCGCGTCCTCGTGCTAATCCGAATGAATCCCCCATTGGATGTTTATAATATTTTTAATTAAATTTAATCTTTTACTTCCTTTATGTAGTATATCACTTTACAAACCTTTACTGACAGAGCTTTGACCTTATTTGTAATTTTTTACCAATTACACCGGCCGACTTCATTTTTAACCGACTTTAAAAAAGAAGGAGGTTCTCAATTCGTCTGTATGTATATTTTTTTTATGTATGTTCACCGATAACTTCTTCGTTTATGAACAGATTTTGATGATTCTTTTTTTGTTGGAAAAAGGATGCGTCCGAGGTGGTCCTATTTTAAGGAAGTCAGGATTTGATGATGGGAAACCAGAGAAATCGAGGGGAACTTTCAAAAATTGTATGGGTGACTAATGCGTTTATAAGTTTTTCAATAAGTATCTTATGTAAACACTTTAATTTTAATAGTCTGGAGTAGGTCTGATGATGGAGCCAAGGTACAGTCGAGGTAAATCCTCAACGATTTACAGTAGCTAGTAATAATAATAATAAAGTGTTTATTGCTACTAAAATACAAATTAAAAGCATTATAAAATCAATACGTACAAACAGAAACGTAGCAAAAGGCGACATCTCAGCTACTGCTATCCTGAGAGCGAACTCTCAGGATAGCGCTGATTTTGGTTTTGGTTAGATGCCGCCCGCTCCCTGAGATGTTATTTGGGGGTAGGGAGAGAAAGCCATTCCCCATTTGTCTGACCTATACAGATGAAAATAAAAAAAAAAGAGTAGCTACCTTGTATTTGGGCTTGATTATTTTGTATTGATAAGGACTTAACATCTAGATTGGTTGTGACTACCATAAAGGTGTTGAAGTGGGAAAGCGTAAAGAACTCCTGAACGGCATACAGTACTTAATTCAAGGTGCCAAGTAAAACAATAAGTGTTTGTTTAGTTAAATCGATAGTGTATAGATTGTTGTAGTATTTACTTGGCACCGACTTCTAAAGTATAAAATAACTATTAAATCATTTTGATATACTAAATGAAAATACGTATTATTTTGTGGGAAGCAAATTTATTTTTTGCTTTTTAGTTCGAAGTCGGTTTATTTTTGTAATCGCTGTTCAAGTTCTGAATATTTTTTTCCACTAATTTGGTTGTGCTTATCACGAAATTGTACCTCATTTTATCGTATCACATCAGTAGCTCTACTCCGAACACAATCGATATCGATTTTTATTATTTTCGATACAGTTTTTGAGCAACTACGAATTAATTAATATAAAAACTTTTTGTTTCTGTTTCGATAACATTCCGATAAACTGATGTGCGATCCGATTCTTTATTAGAGCATATTAAGTCCCATAGCTAGGATAGCAGTTTCAAAAATTTTGTTCTATCAAAAATTTCTTCAAATTGTATTCGGAGTAGGAGCAACTCTTTTAAAAAAGAGGTTGGTTTTTAAAAAAAATAAGGCAATTGTTATGGCTAATTTTTTGATTAAAATAAATTAAATTTTAGATTTTGGCGCTTTTTTCTCGAATTCTGCGACTTCTCGTGAGGAAATACTTATATAAGTTGCAACAAGTACACGTCCATTCGAAACAGGTTACATACAAATAAACTTCTACAGTTACTTTTCTTATAATTTTTTTGCTGAAATTAGTGTGTTTATTGAAAAAAATCTTACGTTTTAGTTTTAGTGTTCAATATATTTTATGTATGATTGATTGCTGAAAACTGATAAAACAACATAATGTCTTCAAGAAAATGTCTTAATATGATAATAATATAACATCCCGACTATAAAATATAAGGTTTCAAATCTAATTGGATAGGTATCCAAAATTAGGGTGTATTATGAGCATAAATCTCCACTTTCTAGATTCACATGTGGACTTTTTTCCTAAAAATATTGGTGATAATAGAAAAGACCAGTGAGAATGGTTTCATCAGGAGATAAAAACTATGGACCAAGGTACCAAGGTCGATGGAATGTGAATATGATGGCTGATTACTGTTGGTCGTGACATTACTGAAGATACTCACAAAAAAACTACCCAGACGTAATTTTGTCGCGAAATGTAAAAGTTGTCACTCTAAATAGTCTTGTAGAGTCTATACAGATAGACTCAATGTTTTCTTTGTAACTTTTCAAATATATGCTTTTGTTATATGATTATTAATTTTTATTAAGTTTTGAAAAAAAAATTGCTTTTCTTTATTAAAAAAAATCTGATGTGATAGGGCAAATATGTTGGTATTTTTGTGTTAAAAATAGTATAAATTAGATATATTTGTCGCTCAAATACAAACAACTTTCAAAAAATTTTCATTTGTCGGCCGGTGTTATGCTACTTAGTTGAATTTCAATTGATAATAGGAAGAAATAAAAATGCATTTGGATAATAAATATGTACATTTATTTGTTTTGATGTTGAAAACATTTTACGGAACAGACTAAAAATCGATTTGACATTTCTCTGAGCCATTAAAAAAACAAATTTGACAGATTAAAAAAGCACCGATCAACGGTTTCTTGTTTTAAAACAACTATTTTATACATACTTTTTAATTTCATTATTTTTGCTGTAAAAATGTTGGCATTTAAAAAAATTATATTAGTAAATTAGTATGATACATATTTTGTTATGTATATAAAAAATAATTCTAAAAATATTATAGAACAATTTTCATATTCATTCAAAGTAATGTATGTATGTTTTGTATATAACATTTTTTCTATTAACTTCCGTAAAATGTTTGGAAATAATAATATAATGGATTTGTAACGCTAAGACATGTCTTTGTGGAGTAATGAATATTATTTTCGTATTGATTTTATTAATTAAAAGTTTTTTATTAATTGTTGTTTGGAAGAAATAGCTAATAGCTGATACTTAAATATTACATTAAAAGTTAAACCTGTTTATTTTTTAAATAATAAAAATTATGAATTTACAAGTTAATTGGGTACGGATATTTTGAGTCACATACCTACTTAGAAATTTCTAGAGACCTTATTTGTTGAAAAATCTATTAGCTTCTTATTTTTCGAGAAACGCTTGCAATTGTTTTTAACCAACTTGAAAATTAGGTTATCAATTTCGAATATTTCATGTCCATATGTATGTATGTATCGATGCATATATTTGGGAGCTAACCGCATATTTAATTGTATGTTTATCCATGTATTCCTCCGAAATGAATGTAAACCTAAATTTGAACATACAAACTCTATTCAAAAACGATTCAGTAGTTAAGATAAAAAATTAATATATTATTTTTCTCTAAACATTGATAACCTGATATACAAAATTATATACTAATACTGAAATTTTCCATTACATTTAATTTGAATTACTTTGACTTAGAAGTTTAATCAATTTCTATGTTTATTTGTATGTTTCTATTTCCAAATCAACATATTACATCTTGAACTTTCAGGCAAATTGTCATAAATCTAGCCTCAATTTTGTCATAAGACTTTCTCGATCAAAATTTGGTTATTTAGGCTTTATTTTTAATTATTCCGGATATATTTCCAGTAATCCGACCATGTCTTAACGTTACAACACTATTATCTACTGTTCAGCGGTTGCGGTAGTACGAGCTCTATGTTCCCTCCAATGTCTTTCCACAAATTTGCGTATATAATTGTATGACTTCGACTCAAGCGAGCCTAGGACATTTTCTACCTGAAAATAAATAGTCTTCATTAAAAATCACGGCTTCTAGTCATTACAGATTCTTTTACAATCCCCTTTTTTGATACTTTGATAATTGTTATTTGGGTCTAAGACTATCAGAGATTCATGAGTACCTAAATATACCTACAGTTGATGAGGAGATTTACAGACTCAGAACAACATACAAGGAAAGACTGGAAAGGTCTCCTAACCCCCTTTCGAAGGCATTACTACAACAGAGAGCATGACGGTTGAAGAAAACTGGCGTTGTGCTCCAATAAATAGAGGGTGCTGGCCCTGGTCTTCGTAAAGCCCTCCTTTCGCATAATCAATCTGTTCATGACCAATGAAGACCGATTGCAGATTAATAATAAAAAAACAATTGGTCTTAGACAACTTTAAGTGAATTTCGTTTAAAACAAGTCTTCAGTATAACACCAAACTAACTTTAGATAAGATAAGATAGCCTTTATTCTCTGACCATGTTGAACCTTATGAACTAATATAAATGAAAATTAAATTTGCAGTAAACAAGAACTAATTTCTATGTTCCTTAATAATGATCATGTAAGTCAGGTTGTCCGGTCAGGTCTTTCACAACTGCTTTCTGCGCGAAGGGTTCAATTCCCACACAAAAATTATTTTTTTATTGAATAGACAATTTATCGAGAAAGGCTTTAGGCTACATAACATCACGCTGCGACTAATAGGAGCGAAGCAATAATGGAAAAAGTAATCTACGGGTACGAAGTCGCGAGCAACGCCTTGTATTTATATAAAACAGTAGCTTACTTTGTAAGGTGGTGTGATGGTGACCTCATTATATACTCTGATGCTCTGACCGGCCCATGACACATCATCTATGACCCGAGCAATAGCCAGGAACAATCTTTGACCTTCTGGGTCTAGGCAGGCCGAGAGAGCTGATACCTGGAAATTTATTTACCCTCTAATTATGAGCAGTTCTTTCGGTAAGAGACCAGGGGAATATCGAGATGACAAGTTGTTTTGTTAATCTATATTCATCATTCAACTAATAAATTTCAGCTAAATCGGTAAAGCCAGTTATGCGTGTAAGAATAATAAACATACAACATTGCATGAAAGATATTATTCTCGCAAGCTTTCAAATTTATTATATTAGTAGGAAATTTAAAATCATTTACTGCTTTGAGGCCTTATGAGGTTGGTTTAATTGTGTTATAAATTCAAAGAATTACAGTGTGAGGAATTTTTTTTTGTTAACAGCACAGCTTTATAAAAATAAGATACACTTTTAAATGTTTAAATATTTCACATCATTAACCTAACGAATAACATAAAATTGTAAACGATTTGAATACCGACTATTTTTTATAATGAACACCGTTTTTTTTTTTGTGTGTCCATATTAAATTACAGTATTTATCAGTTAATTAATTATCAATGACAAGGGATATTACTACTATTACAAAATTACAAATTTGTTAAAAATCCCGTTTATCAGGCTTTAAACGCTACGAAAAATTTATTTTAAAAGGACTTTATTATTATTTCATTTATAAATTATATGTATGTAAACAATGTGTTTATTAAAGATTTTTTAATCTGTTCAATAAAAGGATATTTTTTAAATCATCAACATACCAGTCTCCGTTTGTTTTCTATGGAATTTCGTACTCGAGTGTTTAACCTATGAAGATTGAGCGATTGAGGGGGCTCCGGTACTGTGCTAACTTCCTTTTTAATTTGCACATCGCTCACTAACGATAAATTGACGATATTCACATCGTGGCGCTTAGGATTCCCGCTGGAGGATGGACATTTCAATATTAGCATCTTAGTCTGGGGATCGAATGCCAGTACTTCACCCTCTATTTCTTCATTATAACACGTTCGCGTCGCAACTATACTGCCGATAGTGAAACAGTCAGACACGACTGTCGACATTTTGTTATTTTTTTTGTCACCCGATTATTGTTTATTTATAAATAATGCAACTACCAATTTCCATTCGACATGTAATGATGGCAAATATCAATGAAAATTGAAAAATGATTTTGGAAAGTGACAGTCGACGGACTAATTTACTAAATAACAACAGATCAAAAATAATGAGTTAGCAATGTTGCCAGTTCAAAAATCTCTTATCACTACTAATAAAATAAATAATATATTTTTGCATATTGATCATATTTCAATGTTTATATTATATCATTACTTTTATAACTATTCATCATGTGTATTCCCATATAATTTTGTTAAAATTTTTATTTGGATATATGATTCCGAAAAAAATACATTCTTTTCTTTCCTTTCGTGTTTTGGTTCCTGTCTTGTCTACTAAAGTTCCCTACAAAAATCGTTAGCAAATTGCTTTTTGAGCTTTAATTTGAAATTTATCCATTTTAAAATTTTATTCTTCTGGATTTCATTACTAATGTTACCATGCATGTCTATAACGATTTAATTTATTAACGGGAAGTACCCTATTTTAAGTTTAATACCCCGTTTTTTAACTTTCTTCATTCTATTGCATATCTTATTTTATTGAAACTTATATATTTGATATTTCACATTTTAAACGCATCGTACGAGTATACTTAGGATATGATTAACATTGCAACTCGATACTTTCATGCGTTACCCTAATGAAGACGCTGATAGAGACAGACATCCAAAAAAATTTTTTTTTGTTCAGCTATGGCAAAGACAAAAAATTATTAATGTAACACATACAACATACTATTTTCGAACGGAACATTCAAAATTTTAAGATTTGCCAAGCACAAAAATTTAAGCGCCAAATTAAAGTTGAGCAAAATTTTTAAAAACTATTTTATATTTATTATTGAATAGGTACTTGTTTTTAAAATTATTTGCAGTTAACCCAAATAGTAAAATTTTGGGCCGTACAAGCTACGTATATATTCAATGTTTCTTTGTCCAAGGGGTTTCAATCCTATAGAGTATAGACATAAAAGAATTTCCAACTTAATTTTCTATAGGAAGGTAAGTAAAACACAAATTAATTAAAATGCCTATTTATTGAATTACTTCAAGCTCTTATATTAGTGATTATGAACGCGACACATCTTAACATACAGCTTAACAGACGATCTCAAAAAATATTTTATATTTAATTTTTCGTTTTTGAGCTGGTAGTCCATCTTTTTATTACAATGATATTTTATTAAATAGATATGTTATCAGCGTACAATTTTGAAGACAACGAACAAAAGACAAAACTATCTCTTTTTTTCTTGTTGGTTTTATCATTTATCTCTTTTCCATTGTTTTGACTTGTTGTGTAAAATGAAAAACTATTGTGTGCTGCCGCTGCTGTGCGGAACACTTCGGTTGATTTGTAGGTGTATAACATATCTATTAAATATAATATCATTGATTAATTATTTAATCTAATAAATATAGTGTGTATGCAGTTTTATATAGTGTGTTACAAACATGTGTCCGATCCTGAAAGGTAATATTGTCTATCGAAAAACCTTTTCGAATAAAATAAAATATCTATACCTAAAAATTATGTTCCTAGTGAAAAATTCACACAAATTCAAGGAAATTCGCAAACGCTGGCAACTCACGTATGGTCCGTAGACCCTATATTAGCTAGAGCTCGTAAACGCGAGACGGTATTGCCATGCGTAATTTCAGTTCTGTAATTTTACTTAGTATTTTTATTGGAAAAATTAATCATGTCATTTTATCAAAACGATAGCAAAATAAGGACCTACTACCGGTATATAGTAAGAGGTTTTCGGATCGGACACTTGTTTTGTAACACACTGTATATGTATGCAAATTTAGCCACTTGAATTTAACGAAACTAGCATTGCAAGGTTTGACCCAAAATCATTTTCCCTTTTTATGTCCACTTTTCTTCCCTAATTTGTCCCCTTCATAAGACTTCCTATTAAAATGCAATTAATATGCAAAGACAAAATTTGTATTAAATTTTTTAATAATCAAGAGTTAAATGGTTATTTTAAACAATTTAATATTTAGTTTTATAATTAAAAGTCATACATAAAAATGAATATATTCAAACGAAAAATTTGATAACCTTCTAGAGAATTCCACTCTTATACAATTTTCTAAGCTTGGAATATTTGTATATATATGAAACTATTATTAATCTATATTCATAAATAAAATAGAGTCGGGTTCGTTACAACTCTTATAACTCAAGCTAAACCAATTTTCATGGTTTGTTGTATGTTGGATTTTTCCCAGCCCCGAACAGCAGAATACATAAAAATTATATAATTTTTTTATGGGTCGTCAAAGTTTATTTATTTCCTTTTTATTTAGTCCATGCGGACAGAGTCCCGGGCAACAGCTAGTTCAAAGAAACATATGTTATAGTTAAAAATGGTTTATTCTATAAATAATTTTAAACAAACAAAATTACTGACATATTTAACTTATTATACATACAATGAAATCTGGTTAAATGGGATTTTAAAGAAACAATTATATATTTAAACCACGTTTAAAATTATTGTTTTATTTAGAAAAAAAGAAACCATTTGCAGGCTGTCTCTCTCTCTGACGTGACAACGAAAAAACATGACTCATGCGGCGTTACCTCGCTCTGAGGCGTTCCATTTAACGCTTGAAGTGCAAGCGTGACCGCGGGACTAGCGACTGAGAGGCACAATCGGCAAAAAGGCAAACATTCAATCAGTATTTTCTTATGACATTGTCACTTTCAACCAGCCATGCTAATATAATAAATGTGAAAGTATGTTTGTTTGTTTGTCCTTCCTTCACGCCGTAGCTAAGCAATCAATCGACCTGATTTTTGGCATACAGTTAGTTGAAACGATGGAGAGTAACATAGGCTACTTTTTAACTGGAAAAAAGGGTTATAAGGGGGAAAGGGGGGGGTCAAAGTTAATATGAAAGTCCACGCGGACGGAGTCGCGGGCAACAGCTAGATGTCAATAAACCGATTTTTTTAATATAGTATTATTTATACCCAGTTCCCAATTAACCAGATTTCTCTATACTTTTTAAAAAACAACATATAATTTTCAATTTCTATTCATATTTAATATACACATACATATTTAATTTATAACTAGCAACTACTACCATAGACAAACATTGTTTTTTATTATGCCACAGACTAAATACCACAGATTAAAAACGGATACTTGGCTTTTGAGCAATTAATGAAAAAAAATTGAGGACGCTATTGACAGAGCGCCATCTAGTCCCGCGCTAAGCAGAGCTTGTGTTAGCAACTAGATAACGGATACATTACATATACATACTTTTCTTTTGTTAATATATAAACAGCGTTTTCCAATAACAGAGCATAGTGCGACATTTCGATCAGTGATATTAAAGAAAAACATTTATTAATGTTCTGTCACTGCACGTGTAATTGCACGCGTCCAGCGAAAGCACTACTTAGTACTTTTAAGAGTGCTCGATACATGAATGAAGAAAGATGTGGTTGAAACATTCTACGTTAAGCATTATGCCGCATAATGCGGAATAACGCTATAAATGAAAGACTAGTTTATTATGTTGTTTAGTTAAAAAAAATTTAAAAGTTAAATTCACATATCATATCAATAATATAAAGCATTATGCCGCATAATGCGCTCTAGTTCTTTAAATGGAAAACGCTGAAATATGACATAAGCAAAGCTTTATCACTATAAAAGAGCATATGTATATTATAAATGTATGCATCCAACGGGGATCCAACCCAAGACCCTTAGTGCAGAAGGCAACTGTGTTACCACTGCACCGTTTGGTAAAAAAAAAACAAATAAAAATGCAAAACACCTCCGTTTAACTTAAAACTTAAAATGTGCTTAATATATAATTATTCTGACTTATAACTAGTTTACAAAAGTGATATTAATTTTTATGCGATTAAAGATATTAAGGAAAAAAAAACAAAAACAGTTTTTTTTTAAGAAAAAATTAAAATTATGTCAATAAATACATAGGTACATACTTAGTTATTAAAAAAAGATAAAACTACAAATTTTAAAACGAAAACTGCTGTTCCAATTTTCATGCTGTTTTAAGTGACATATAGGCGTTTGTGTTTGTAACTTATTAAAATTTTAATATACCAATATAGCATAGAAAAAAACTCAATTAAAATAAAAAAAAACAAATCCTCTTAATAACAAAACTACTAAACAAATTTTGATATAGTTACCAATTTCAGATACAGACAGATATGTTAAAAATTTGCAGTAACAAAATAAATAAAAAAGAAAAATTAAAAGTAACAATATCTCCAACCGCACTAATGTTTTTAAGAAAATACAAAAATTCTATGTCTAGTTAATAAGGATTTTTTTTGTCTGTTTGTTTGTTTTTTTATATATTTTAGTCTAAACGGCGCAGCCGCTGCTACATACTTAGCATCACGATCTGAAAAAAATATGAAAAAAACCATTATTATTATATAGTATAAAACAAAGTCACTTTTGTCCGTCTGTCCGTCTGTATGCTTAAATCTTTGAAACTGCGCAACCGATTTTAATGCGGTTTTATTAATAGATAGAGTGATTCAAGAGGAAGGTTTATATCCATACTAATATTATAAATGCGTCTGTCTTTCCATCACGCTAAAACTACTGAAGCGATTAGAACGAAATTTGGTACACAGACGGTCTAGAGCCTGGGGAAGGACATAATCTACTTTTAGTTTTTAAATCAACCCCCAAAAGGTTGCGCAAGGGGTTGAAACTTTTTTATAATTTAACGCTTTCACGGCCAAACCGCTGAACCGATTGTAATAAAATTTGGTAAACAGATTGTATAGTCTAGAGCCTTAGATAAAACATAGGCTACTTTCTAACTGGAAAAAAGGGTTATAAGCAGGGGGGGGGGGGTTTAAAGTTTATATGAAAGTCCACGTGGACGGAGTCGCGGGAAACAGCTAGTTATAGGTCGCGTCACGAATGTTTAGCGTTGGACGAGAACAGCTGCGCATCGGTAGAATCGCGCTCGTAATTGACGTATTGGTGCGAGAAAGACAACACGACTGGGACAACCAATCAACGCTCGCCGTCCCCTCGATACCTTATTTTTGACTTCTGCGCAGGTTTCGTTGAGCGCTAAAGATTCGTGACGCTACTTATAAATGTAATTTATAATACCTGAATGTATCCAGCGAATCAGTCTTTCAAAGTTCCTTCATTACTCAATTCAGCACGATCAGTCTCGGGGGGAGGATGCCCTTTTTGCTGAGCCACACCCTGCGGACAAAGAAAAATTAATATTAACACACATTTTGTGTGTCTGTGTGCCTCTCTGTCTGGGTGTGTGTATGTGTATATAACTCTGTGTCTGTGTATGTCTCCGTCTCTGTGTCTGTTTATTTGCTTTTGTGTGTGTGCGTGTGTGTGGGCACTTAAATATTTTTTAAGTAACAGTACTAATACACATTTGAATGATGTTCAATGTAAATAAAAGGCTTTAATTATTAGTATGTGTGTGTCTATTCGTGTCTGTTTGATGTGTGTGTGCGTAATTAACTCTTCTACCCGCTGGCGCGCTTTGGGCAACTATAGTTACCCAATGTCACAGCTCTTGAGCGCTGCGGATAGCTAGAGTTACCTAGGGCCTAGCATAGTAAAACATGAAATTATAGAATTTTAGTTTATGGTCACAAAATCGGTATTACATGATTCTAGACTCTAGAGGAACAACCCTATCTAATGACATCAATTATAGATGTATTTCATCTATGTTCAGTTTTAGTTTGTCTTAAGAAGCGAACCGCGTTTTCGTGCTGAGTGTGTAGTGTGTTTTTTTTTAATGAAACCTATTTTATATTTTGTGTTAGTAGTATAGATGATAGTCTTAACTTTATATAAAATTAATAGTTTTGATTATATTCGATCTAATAATCGAGATGTTTGTTTATTTACCGACGCTAGTGAAAATTACCTTCGAGCATTTTTAAACGTAATTTTAAGTAGTAATTATGACTCAATTTACCAGAATATAACTTAAAACAAGCAGAATGGTTCTTAAATAATACAAACTTAACAATTTTAACTCGAATACACTTCATTAAATGGATGTAATTTACGAATGACAAAAATACCAATTTTCCGCCATTTTTGTCATTGGACACAAGCGCTCAAGAGCCGTGATATTTTTTGCGGACAGCGCTCGAGCGGCGACATTACCATAACAAGTCAAGTGTCAACTTTGACTTTAAGTTTATCTTTGACTTTCACTTCGCACGTACCCGATGCCGGCTCCCAGCAGCAGCGACACGATATTGGTGACCAGCACGGCCGCGATGGCTCCACGACTGAAGAGACACGCGCGACGGACGGACAAACAGTGGCCCTGCGAATATATATGCATACAAAATTTACTGTTGCCCGCGACTTCGCCCGCGTAGAAAAGTGACTTTAGACAGCATTTTTGAAAATGCCTAACCCGCGCCAACGTTCAGCAAGTTCAACGTGATTCTTTAAATTGCCATAACTTTTTTATTTATCAACCGATCGATATGAATTAAACACTAAATGTTAAGTGAAGCTTACCACAATATATCATTGAAAACCCAAAAAACAGACAAAAATTCCAAAAATTATTCGTTTTGGGTTCTATTGCGTTAATAAAGGTCTCCTATAATATTTTTTCTCACATATCTTCCATGTACAGACAGCGACTCGTTACGTTTTTATTATATGTATAATAGATAGATTATAAGTCAATCTCCCCCTCACCTGCTGGGCTCCCGGCGCCAGCTGCTGCTCCAGAACCTCGATGGAGGAGGTGGCTGAAGGTGGACCTCTCGCGTTGACTGGATGCTTGAAACGCCAGTCCCTACACACGGACAAATTATTAGACGACCGCTTGGCGCAGTGGTAATACAATTGCTTTCTGCGCGAAGGGTCGTGGGTTCGATTCCCACACCAGAAAAATATATTTGTAATTTACATTTGTATTTTTCTGGGGTCTGGGTGTTGCTATGTATTGTATGTATGTATTTACAAAAGAAAAGTATGTATATGTAATTTATTCCGTTATCTAGTTGCCATAACACAAGCTTCGGCTTAGCTTGGAACTAGATGGCGCTGTGTATAAATGTCCTGAAATATTTATTTATTTATTTATTCATTCATTTATATATTTATATACTATCTGTTGCCCGCGACTCCGTCCGCGTGGACTTTCTTATAACGTTGTAGACACGAGTATTATAATGATATTCCTTAGTTCAAAACTATATTTAACTGAGGCAAATTTTATAAAAAATATGTCCGGTACTTTAGAAGCGTATTTATTTCAAACTAGCTGCTGCCCGCGACTCTGTCTGCGTGGACTCTCATATAAACTTTGAACCCCCCTTATAACCCTTTTTTCTAGTTAAAAGTAACCTATGTTTTATCTCTAGACCATCTGTGTACCAAATTTCATTACAATCGGTTTAGCGGTTTGGCCGTAAAATTATAAAGTTTCAACCTCTCGCGCAACTTTATGGGGATTGATTAGAAAAAAGTAGCCTATGTCCGTCCCCAGGCTTTAGACTATCTGTGTACCAAATTTCGTTCTAATCGGTTCTGTAGTTTTAGCGTGATGAACGGACAGACAGACAGAGAGAGTTACTTTCGCATTTATAATATTAGTAGTATGGATAAACAAGCAAATCTTGTCTTTAGATACAGTATAAGTACGGACACTAAACCTTTTTTTCCTCCTCCCATTTTTCAAGTCGGTTAAAAATGACTAGAAGAGTGGCAGTGTTTGTTGCCTAGTTTAAAGTAGACTTTAACTTATTAATTAGACTTTGGCTTCGAAGACCAACTTTGACTTTAGACAATAGAAAGCCGCTCACTTGATGTTTAACTCCAGAAAAAGTACCAGGGCGACAGAACTAGCCGAGGGACGAGTCTAGTGTTACTGTGTATTGTGTGTAGACTAGTTGAATACAGATAATAGATATTTTAGACTTTGACTTTGACTTTATCTAATGAAACTCACTTTGGCGGCAGCTGGTCGGGCCGACTGCTCCACTCCCAAACCCAATCGTTGGAGTCATCCTGGAAAAGTAAATATTAATTATTTTAAACGTAATTTTCATACGTTTCTCTGCCATATATTTAATTTCCGTTTTAAGTTAAAAAAATTATACCGAGTTGATATGTCCTAACGGATTTTTTTAAACTGCATATACTTAGTTTGATTTCCAGACGATACCCCAAAAATCAATTAAATTGGACCAGTAGTTTGGTCACAAATGATGCTTAAGTTTTTATTGAATTTGAACACGACGTATTTTTTCTAAAAAGTTATCTACGTTTATACCTATCGTCGCTCGCCCCGCGCGGCCGCGCCCGCTCGTCTACGTCATCATCGGCCGGCGCGCGGTACAACTACCTACGCGACGTTGCCAAACTTCTTGAGGTCAGTGAATTTTATTTATAAATGGCGTTACTTTTTTCTCTAAATTATAATATATTTAGTTTGTTCCGAAAAAACAAAAACCTTATTACCCGACTGCCAAAGAAGGAGGGTAATGTTTTTCGAGTGTATGTAAGTATGTATGTATGTCTTTTCCTTTGTGACCTCCTGTAGCCTAAACGGCTTGATGGATTTTGATGTATGAGGTATCGTTAGATTTGTCTTGATTACGGGAGTGTCATAGGATACATTTTATCCTAAAAGTCCCACGGGATAAAGACATAATTACTCTTTTTTTAGTGTGCAGTCGGGTATTTTGTTTTTTTAATAATAATTACTTAATTTATTTTTATCACTATTTTTTTTTATCAGTTTCTAATTAATACTAAACGCGGTTAGTACACGTAGTATAATTTAATGCCCCTCAGTCGTATCAACTCAGTATATTGTTTAACTTCAGAAGCAAATATATACATACAGGTTATAAAAGACTTAACTCCAAAAATTTGGCCAAAGAAAATCTAAATAAAAATAAAACATTGAATTTCACTTCACTTCACTTCACATTATCCTAATCCTAAAAAGTGAAATTTTGTGAGAATGTTCGTATGGATGTATGTTTGTTATTCTTTCACTAATCACGCAAATATGGCTGAAGCGATTTAGTTGAAATTCGGTGTGTAGATAGGTGATACCCTGGATTAACACATAGGATACTTTTCACCGCGATTTTTCCGGGTAATATTATAATATGACTAGTTGTTGCTCGCGACTTCGTCACCGTCGATTATTGTGTTATAGTGAGTCAATCTTAGAAGATAGACATATACTGTCGCGAACTTTTTTTATCATTTAAAGAGGAATAATTTTTTTCAAGTTTTTTCCATATTTTCCATTATATCTTCGCTCCTATTAGGCGCAGCGTGATTTTATGTAGCCTAAAGCCTTCCTCGATAAATTGTCTATTCAATAAAAAAATAATTTTTCAATTCGAACCAGTAGTTCCTGAGATTAGCGCGTTCAAACAAACAAACTCTTCAGCTTTATATATTAGTATAGATATTCTAAATACATATGTCAAGAAACTCACCCTCCAGCAGTTGATGTAGACACCTTTGAGTTCGTCTTCCGTCGACGGCTCCAAGTTTGGACTGTTCGGTGGCGATTTTGGGCTGAAAACACAAAAATTCATAATCAATTTCATATGGCTACGTGAACAATCGCTTACAAAAGTATTAGCCTACTTCCGGTCGCCTGGAAGATATCGCTTCGTAGCGATAGGGCCGCCAATTGGCTTCTTCTTAACCCCCGACGCAAAGAGATGTTGTAGAGGTTCAGTAATTTTAGCGTGATGGAAAGACAGACAGGTAGAGTTACTTTCGCATTTATAATATAATAGTGGATTATGCGCAATAATGCTTAACGTTGAATTTTTTATTATATTTTTCGTCATTCATATGTATATCGAGAACTCTCAACAGTACTAAGTAGTGCTTTCGCTTGATGTGTGCAATTACACGTGCAGTGACAGAACATTAATAAATGTTTTTCTTTAATTTGACATTGATGAAAATGTCGCACTATGCTCTGTAATTGAAAAACTAGGACAGTATAGAGTTATTGTAGCTTTAAAGAAAAATGTTCTAAGAATCAATAATATCTCGTATCAAGAGAGCATCTGCCCACTTCTGCGATCCTAGTACATAGGGACCGGTCGAACTAGCTCGGTGGGTGTATGTCTAGACTAGAGCTATTTCTAGTGCTTAAATATAAATAAATATATATCTTAAGTCTAGAATTATTGAAGAGCATCTCATATCATTAACCTCTGTTCATTTCTGTGGTCCTCGTACCGTGTTTTATCCATACTAATCCATACTAATATTATAAATGCGTAAGTAACTCTGTCTGTCTGTCTGTCTGTCTGTCTGTTACGCTTTCACGCCAAAACTACTGAACCGATTGTAATGAAATTTGGTACACAGATGGTCTAGAGCCTGAGATAAAACATAGGCTACTTTTTAACTAAAAAAAAACGGTTATAAGGGGGAGAAAGGGGAAGTTAGTTTATATGAAAGTCCACGCGGACGGAGTCGCGGGCAACAGCTAGTATGAACTAATATTGTAAATGCAAAAGTAACTCTGTCTGTCTGTAACGTTTTCACGTCAAAACTTCTAAACCGATTGTAATAAAATTTAGTACACAGATGGTCTCGAGCCTGAGAAAAGACATAGGCTACTTTTTAACTGGAAAAAAGGGTTATAAGGGTGGGAGGAGGGGTCAAAGTTTATAGGAAAGTCCACGCGGACGGAGACGTGGGAAACAGCTACTAGTTATTTATAAATATAAAACCTATTTATAAAATTAAATAATTTAATAATACATATAAGAACCTTCCTCTTAAATCACTGCATGTAATAGAAAAAACAGCATGAAAATCGGTTTCGTTATTTAAAATATTTATTAATCATACATAGGGACAGACAGAAAAGCGACTTTGTTTCATACTATGTAATAATAATAATAACAATAAGAATAATAATAATAATAATAATAAACCTTGACGTGGTGGGGGGGCTTACGGAAGGCATGTACTACAATTAGGTCACTAAGAACTAGACCCACCCTTTAAAGGAGATACGAATGTAAAGGTGTTCGTACACCTCGGCTACACCCTTCTAACTAACGGTCCCAATCATCATCAATACAATTGTCCCAGTCACAGGACAAATGTATTATTTTTCCACCGTTCCTCTCTTGTAATTTCCTCAACTACCTTATCTATCTTGACTTTGACCCTTTTTACTTCTATTCCAACAATATCTACTCTTGTCCATATTTCATACAAACCAACCTCTCAAATACATGCGATGCGACTAAGAAGTAGAGTAATACCCCAGGCGGGTACCGGAGTTAGCAACAATGGAGAATCCCGCCCCGGGCCTTCCAGCCCGGGCTGCCCTTCGTATTCTGGGGAGGGCACCGTATCGCAAGCTGCCCAGTCACAAGCTGTTGCAGCACAACATGACCAAATGTCAACATGTTTTTCACCAACGCCATCATTATCACCACACATCCCCTCATCATCAGCAACCGGTGGGAGACTGAACAGGCAGGTTCCCCCCGACGATAGTAACACTTCATCAGATAGTCCTAATAGCCCAGTAGAACCATACAGTCCAAGCACTGTATCATACACACTCTCTAGACAATCATCACCTTCTATACCATCCTCACCTTCAGATAGATCAACTCAAAACGATCCACCCGTCCCAACCTTGAATGCTACGCAGGGGACTAGTTCCTTTTTACCTGTGTCCACCAAGGCTGGTAAACCTAGAGTACGCATGAGCTGGAGTAAGGAAGTTAACACATTTATCATGCGTACTTACTTGTACATCACTAAGTTAGAAACTGACATGACCACATACAGAAAACAACTGCATGAGCTTTTCGTACAACAATACCCTGAAGTTAGAGTAACAGAACAGAGAATATCTGACCAAAGAAGAGCAATAGTGCGAAATAAACTCCTTACACATCGAGAAATAGAACAGTTAAAAGAAGAAATAGGTCTACAAATACAAGAAAACATAGTTAGCAATGTATACAATAGTAATGCTCCAAACGACGAAGACCACATAACTACACAAACACAACCAAGCACACATTTATCAACAATCACACAATCACCCACTCATTCACAAAGCACACAAGCCTCGCACATGTCCACTCAAACCGTAGTAGAAAACGAAATCGAGGCTTTAATACCACAAAATCATCACCAAATAACACAAAATATACGTTTACAAGAAATAAAGGATAAATTCACAACAACACTCACTCTTTACTCTGGAATGGACCCAAAAAACAGGCCTACGCTGCCAAAATTTAAATATACCACTACACTTTTTGACTTGGTTAATTCATTTAACAGAAACATTCTCCCTCAATATCTATCAGAAGAAACACAGCTCGTCGACATACACACACTAATTTATTGCACTGCCGTCACCGTAGCCGAAGAACTTAAATTTAAAATTAGGATGCACACTGAAAATGTTAGGACCAAAGACTGTTTAAAACCAGCTTGGCAACAGAGATTAGAGAGAGACATAGAAAAATTGCGAGCGGACTGCGGTAGGCTTACACAATACATAAATAATAATAGGTCAAATAAGTTAGTTAGGAAAGTGGAAGAAATCTTCAAGAGATATGGCACACACACTAGACACGAGAGTAACAACACAAAACCTGAAGAATACTTAGATACGTTAAAACAAAAACTGGCTCTGAAAGTCCATAGGCTAAGGAGATACAAAAAGGCACAACAGCGCAAAGATGACAACGCTACATTTGCAACCAACCAAAAGACATTCTACAGAAACCTATACAAGACAAACCCTAACACTGAAATAGAAAACGACACAAGCAGTACGCCTACACAAGAACAATTAGAAACATTCTGGTCAAGAATTTGGGAAGAACAGACACAACACAATGATAAAGCGCCGTGGGTAGACACAGAAAAATCAAAATGGGATACTATAGACGAAATGGGATTTGTAGAAATCACAGAAACAGACGTTACAAATATAACTGCTAGACTACACAATTGGAAGTCACCTGGCGTTGATAAAATACATAATTTTTGGTATAAAAAATTAACTGTTTTACACAAACCACTAGCAAAAAATTTTACTGACATAATATTAGAAAAACAAAATATACCTGAATTTATTGCAACTGGAATAACATACATGCTACCAAAATCCACATACTCACCACAACCCTCACAATACAGACCAATCACATGCCTACCCACTATATACAAAATACTCACATCTGCAATCGCGTCAAAAATAAACACACACATAGAACAACACAACATTATAGCTGAAGAACAGAAAGGATGTAGGAAAGGCCACATGGGTTGTAAGGAACAATTAATAATAGACTCCACTATACACAAACACGCTGCTACGAAAAATAGGAACTTACACTGCACATACATAGACTATAAAAAAGCTTTCGACAGCATCCCACACTCTTGGCTGTTACAAATATTAGATATATACAAAATAAACTCAAAAATAGTACAATTTCTTCGTAATATAATGCATCATTGGAAAACTACATTACTACTAAATCATAAAAACAAAATTATTACAACTAGACAAATAAGTATTAAAAAAGGAATATACCAAGGAGATTCATTATCTCCCCTATGGCTCTGCCTTGCTCTAAACCCAATATCACACCTTCTACACAGTACCCGAGTTGGATATAACTTTAAAACCACAGAAGATGTATTAATTTCGCACCTCATATACATGGACGATATTAAATTATACTCAAAAACAGAAAAAGAAATGAAACAACTAGTAGACATCACAGCACAATTTAGCAGAGATATTAATATGCAATTTGGACTAGACAAATGTAAGACAGTACACATAATTCGAGGAAAAATTAAATCAGGAGACTACGTAGTAAACGACACCGACACTATAAAATCACTAGAATCTAACGACCTGTACAAATACTTAGGCTACACACAGCTCAAAGGACTAGATCATGTAAGGATTAAAGATACACTCACCGAAGAATACAAGAAGAGACTAAATGCCCTATGCAAGACACAGCTGTCAGGGAAAAACCTCATCAAAGCTATAAATACATATTCGATACCTATATTAACCTATTCCTTCGGAGTCATAAAGTGGTTCAAAACTGATTTAGAAAAAATAGAACGAGTCACACGCACAACACTAACTAAACACAACAAACTTCATCCTAAATCCGCAATAGAAAGACTAACAATTAAAAGACAAAACGGAGGGAGAGGCCTAATAGATATTCATCATCTATGGCAAAAACAGTTAATGAGCCTTAGATCATTTTTCCTCACAAAATCACACACAAGTCAGATTCACAAAGCCATCACACAACACGACATAAACTGCACACCGTTAAATCTTAGCAAACATCTAAATACACAAACACCACAACCAATCAACACTGACCCTCAGATACACAAAATTGAAGAATG
Organism: Eurema hecabe; assembly: GCA_026213755.1. Lineage (NCBI taxonomy): Eukaryota > Metazoa > Arthropoda > Insecta > Lepidoptera > Pieridae > Terias > Terias hecabe. Next base: position 375,201 of record JADANM010005620.1, read on the forward strand.
GAAGAAGAAGGTACTACATGGACGACACCCACACGACCTACAACAACCACACATTAACACAATAGCGTCCAATAAATGGCTACAGATTGGCAACTTATTCCCGGAAACTGAGGGATTCCTAATAGCTATACAAGACCAGATCATCAACACCAAAAACTACAGAAAAGTCATAATAAAAGACCCTACAATAACAGACGACAAATGCCGCAGATGTCGCACTCAACCAGAAACCATCCAACACATAACTGGAGCTTGCCCAAGTCTCACACAAACAGATTACACTCATAGGCACAATCAACTTGCGAACATCATACATAAGAAAATAGCACTTAAATATAATTTAATACAAAATTCAAAAACACCCTACTATAAATACTTACCACAAACCGTTTTAGAAAATGCTTCCTATAAACTTTACTACGACCGAGCCATATTAACTGACAGAACCATTCACTACAATAGGCCAGATATAACCTTTCAAGATAAAAATAATAAAACCACATATATAATCGATATTGCAGTACCAAACACTCATAATTTACAAAAAACGTACACAGAAAAAATGACAAAATATACAGATCTTAAAGAAGAAATAGCTAGAATTTGGAAACAGGATAAAGTATATATAGTTCCCTTAATCATATCAACTACTGGAGTTATCCCATACAACATCCACAATAGCCTAAAACTTATTAATTTAAATAAAAATACTTACATCATCCTACAAAAAGCAGCCATTCTGAACACATGCAGAATAGTAAGAAAGTTCTTGCAACTAGAGGAAAATTAAAATATCCACAATCCCCCCACCGTACCTACTTGGCACACAGCCCGTAGTTACGGATAATACCAGCAAAAAAAGGCTGAGAAATAAATATATATACCAATAATAATAATAAAAATATTTTTAGGACATTTATACACAGCGCCATCTAGTTCCAAGCTAAGCCGAAGCT
>JADANM010005620.1:444254-454691 GCA_026213755.1 Eurema hecabe
AAAAAATAATGTATGTGGCTTATCCTGCAGATACTCTTAAAAATATCTACGGTTATTCAGCTATCCAATGAGGTATAACAAGCAAGGATTTTATGAGAATACTAAGAGAAAAATAAATTAGAAAGCTCGCAAATAGTACTAAAAAATATAATATAAATATAAAAACTAATATTGCAATTAACTTATATAACATAAATATATTGCTTATTTAAGACAAAAGAATAATTACTCTTATGATGAAGTTAAATCATATAAACCAGAAATCCATATCCAAAACAGAAATCATAAATCTCTTTTGATAATTTTTAAATTGTCTTAGTTCTCAGCTATTGTAGCAAAATTAATTTGAAGTTGATTAGAAATCATTGTTTACAGGAAAGTAACGGTTGCAGTACATATGGAGTGTGTTTTGTGGACACCTCAATTGGTCAGTTTCATCTTGGACAATTCAAAGATGACAAACATTCGTCAAGGCTGCTTACAACACTGGCACACTTCCCTCCAGCATTAGTAAGTTTAAATACATGTAGAGTTTCTATTTATGTGAAACCAACTATTAACTTTTATTTGTTTTCATTTTGTTTCTGCAAATGCCTTGTTGAAAACTAAATTATCCTTGTGTTGCTAGACTTTGATTATAGGGATAGTCCAAAACTGACAAAAAATGCATCAAATCTATTTACCGGTTTAATGAAATATGTTACCACAGCCTGGTGGTGCCTTATGGTTGCCTTATTAAATCTACCCGCAAATAAGCAACCATATATGACAATAAATAGAAAAAAATTAGCTTTAATTTGATATATAATTCATTAATATATGTTTTGAATGTATAAGTGTATGGAAATCATACCTGGCTGCGAAAGGGTGCGGCCAAGTGCGCAACGGCAACCGTTATTTTTTTGAATCTTCATATAAATTACCGTGATGTAGACGTTATTTTATTTAAAAAGCAAGTGAACGATATTTTTTTACCAAAAATCAATTTTAAAAAATTAATTAAAAATATTAGCGGCCAAATGTTATATGTTTAGCTCCTAATTATAAATGTATATAAAAAATCGGTTTTTATGGTGAGATATGGTCGATGACTAATCTCTCTTCTTAAAAATAAAATTTCAGATCGTGTACGACCGTAAATCGTGTACACAACGAACAAGCAAGTTGATATCCACGCACTGCCACAGCGCAAGGCGAGAGGCACAGAGTATGCCGACTCCAGAGAAAACATTGAAATTGCTTGCTGAGAAATATTATAAGACAGATGATAATGGTGATTGGCCGGATGGACTCAAACAGTTTTTGTATGAAGGTATTGAGAATTTAAGGTATTCAAAGAGATAAATATCATTCAAGGGTAAAATCAAATTATTTTAAAAAGACATAGTAATTTTATTTAAGTTCAGCAGCTAGTGTCTAGAAAAACATCCGACAAACACAAAAAATTAGATAAATTTAATGCAGTAAATTGCAAGATAGCAATCTGTCTACATTTAAGACTTGTGTCAATTCTTATAAGTGTTCAAGGGCGGCGATAACCACTTTCCATCTGGTGGCTCGCCTGCTCGTTTGCCCCCTATGTTACATAAACAATGTCTAGAAAGAAAATTTTACAATAGTTATTGTTAAAGTTTACTAAAGATTATTTCAAATTTGCAATAATTTCAGGTGATGCACTCGGCCTTACACCAGCAAGCAATAGTTTTTTGGCAATCAAGGCGCTAGGTGGCTGCGTTACGTTTCTCACAGATTGCCTGCTTGATATACAAATATTAGGTAAGAATGTGTCTAGAAAATAACTACTTCAAAAACAATGTAGGCTTTCTAATAAGATAAATTACAAAATTACATATTATTTATTGATTCAATGTCTACATTTTAAACAGTTATTTTCAAATACAATTTTCTGTGGTCTGGCTTTTAATTTGAGCCTTAATTCATCAATAAATAAAATAAAATTTAATTGAGTTACTTGATCAAACAGAAATGGCGCAGTATTCAGAATACACGCCTGCTGATGTTCTGAATACAACTATATGTGATACATCGAGTAGTAAGCAGTGGACAGGCGGGAGTACTATGGTGTTAGATGCTATTACTCTGAGAAACCTGCGAATTGTACAGGATGAGGGTTGCCTGTACGAAAAATTGAATTTTTGCTCCACTGCTATGGGAAAAAGGTACAAACAAATCATTATTTTTACCACGAAATATATTTACTAAATATATTTTGTAATGCTGTATGTAGTTTTGTACAACAAAAAATTTCAATTTTTATGTAAAAAAAATAAGATATTTTCCATGATACTCTTATATTAAGTTATTCTAAAAATTATAATCTGTTGTCATAATTAGTACAAGTGTGTAAAAAAAATTATTAACAATTGTAGTAATAAATCGTTTCTTTCTTCTTTCTTTCTTATATTATGGCATTAGCGTCTAGCTTTTTGCCAATGTCAATGTAATAAGAGGCAACGTGGTCAAGATAAAAGTCGATATGAGTCAAGTAAAATCGTCATCAAGTCGTCTTTAGTCGAGTCAGTCAGTCGTTTCGTTCTGCCCTTCGTAAAGTGATAGTGGGCTTTACGAAGAACCTCGACGAATCATGGAGCAATCGGAATCAAATGAATTCTTCATTTCTTAGACACTTATTAGCTAGTTTACTGCATACACTATCACAATCATACATTAAATCACTTTATGCACCTAAAAAGGAATATTCAATCGAGATTACATATAGACGCCGCACGATTCCCCAATAAATCGTTTGTATAACAAAATTAAAAATTGTTTTCTTTATTTACTTAAGGTTGCTATATCAATGGGTGTGTTCGCCAAGCAGTGACTTAACGGTTATCAAAGAGCGACAGGAAGCAATCAAATCACTGTTTGAAAATCAGGATGTATGTCAGGAAGTGAAGAGTGTACTCACTACATTACCTGACTTGGAGAGACTATTGGCTAAGTAAGGACTATCATTTTATATAACTTTTTGCACTATAAGAGGCTAGCTGTAAGAGTAAGATAGCTATAAGAATATGTTGAAATGTGAAAGAGACAAGTATATATAAAAGAACAATACCTATAGCAAAATATTTTAAGGTGTGATACAGAAAATAATACAGTCACAGACTTAGCAATATATTTTCGAGAATAAGATTAAGTATTTTGTGAAGATTAATTAACCTATGGGTTATGGGTTATAGTATTGTGTTAAGTATCATATAAATATGTAATTTTTTGCTCCAGAATGGTTTTTAAAGGTTTTCAAACCACTATTGGCTAGTCAAGCAATAAATCTATACTAATATATAAAGCTGAAGAGTTTGTTTGTTTGTTTGAACGCGCTAATCTCAGGAACTTCTGCTTTGAATTGAAAAATTCTTTATTTATTGAATAGACAATTTATAGAGGAAGGCTTTAGGCTACATAACATCACGCTGCGACCAATAGGAGCTAAGAAATAATGGAAAAACAAATCAACGGGGACGAAGTCGCGAGCAACAGCTAGTATGTAATTTAATTCGAATACTAAACTCAAGTAAACATTTAAATTATTACAGAGTCCATGCATTGGGAAATTTCAAAAAGTCAAAACAGCATCCGGATTCTCGCGCCATTTTGTATGAAGAGAAGACATATTCGAAACGGAAAGTTCTAGACTTCATTTCAGTGCTCAACGGGTTTACAGCAGCGCTAAAGTTACAAGATTTGTTCTCTGATGTTGATTCTGTACTGTTGAAGAGATTAACACAGTTCAGTCCGGCTGGGAAGTTTCCGGATTATAGAGATACGTTGAAGTTCTTTAAGGTAATATATTATAATATTTTTAGTCTTTGTATTGTATTTAAATTAAGTTATATGACATAATAAAGAATTGATGTAATTTTAAAATCACCTTCGGTAGTTGCATTTTCCACTATAAGACTAAACTAGAGGATTGTATTATTCATTTAGTTTTTGTTCAATCAATTCAAGCTAGCAACATTATACAGTGTGCATACCAATCAAATGTTTCTGCTTAAAATTTTTATACAAGGTTGCCTGGAAGAAATCACTTCATTAGCGATAAAGTCGCCTACTACATTCTTTCTACATTCTAAATTTTTGGCTGTAAGTTGAACTGTAAATGCAATTAAGGGTAAATAAATAAATATTAATAAATAAATAAAATTCTAGGAGGCATTCAACCAAACCCAAGCTGAGAAAGAAGGTATAATTCTCCCGGGCGCAGGAGTAGACCAGGAATATGACAACACACTGTTATTGATACAACAAATTGAAGATGAGTTAAAGGAATATCTCACCGAACAGGAAAAACATTTTAAATGTCGCGTATGTATTCATTAGTTGAAACAAATTTGTAGATATTATGTCAAGAAATAATAGATATTGTAATATTTAGATGTTTATTGTCCTCGTATGTAGTTGGTACTAAATACATATTCTATGCAAAGCATTATTACTAACTACCCACTTTATCCAACTTATTATACATAACAAATTGAACAAGTGTCAATTGATAATAGATACTAACAATATATGACAGTAGACTACATACTTCTTTACAAAAATATGATTCCTTTAAATGTGGAAATATCAATATGCATGTTTGTCACTCCTTCTCACAATAACTATTGGATGGGGATATGGCTTTATATTTATGCATAATAATTTATAACTTGAATAAATACATAGACTACTTGTTAGTTAGTTGACTACTTGTAAGATTACACTGGTACATTTAGCATTGCTACATGGGTCATAGATATAATTAATAAATTACCATAAATAGTTTATTAAATGTTGTTTTATTGCATAAATAAATTTTACTCCTCTTTCAACAATTTCGATTGGATTAAATGAATGCAGGTTAGTTTAAGTAATTTGTTTGACTGTCTTTACCAAAATTTTTACAAAATCGATCCAACTGTGTCTATGTAAAAACGAACCAGAGTAGGAATAAATAGTCAAATAATTTCAAACATATACTTTTCCAGTTACAATATGTAGGGACAGACAAGAAACGTTACCAAATAGAGGTCCCGCAAAGCGCAGCGTCGAAGGCATCCTCTGACTACCATTTGGAAGGCGCCAGAAAAGGATTTAAAAGATTCTCTACTGATGAAACTAAGGTCAGGCCAACATTTTTATATATAAAGCTACTATAAAGAATTTATATTTATTCTTATTTAACATGATAATTAAGTAAGTGATTTTACGTTTAAGTAACTGGAATTAATTATACATACAAATTTATTGACCAACAAATTCCTATTGATAGTGGTATGGCTGTGATATACTGGGCTTATGAGTCAAATCTTATGACTCAAAGTGGGTAGTGTCAAAGTAGTGCAACCCTGCCCGGAGTAAAGTTCTGTTTAGCACTACATTGGTTATGGGCTGGCGTTTCTCTTACCATCAGGATAAGCCAGCTCGTCTCACGACTTTATATAATAAAAGAAAAGAATAATGTATAAAATACTGTGTAATAGGAATTATCTGCTTTTTAAAAAGGATGATACAGTTTTCTACATATAATAAAAAACAAAATAACCCTAGATATAATCTAATATAACTTCAACATCCCAAAGCTACACATAAAATAAAATATTACTTATTAACCTATTTTTGTAGGAATTCCTAGCCCGCATGATGGCAGCGGAGGATCAAAAACGCAACGTGCTAAAGGATCTGAGCCGTAGAATATTCGAGAAGTTCTCAACGCACTACAAGCAGTGGTCGGCCGCAGTGCAGTGTGTGTCCGTGCTGGATGTTCTCATGTCGTTGAGTGAATTTACTAGACAACAGACTAGCGATGTGTGCCTGCCTGAGGTTACTTTCGATGAGAGAGAGGTTTGTTTCCTATTTTTTCCAAAAAAATTTACATTAAAAATGTGTAAAATAGCTAGAGCTAAGAGTGTAAAATACATCACATAAGGGAATCTAGGATAAAAAGTATTTTTTTGTATGTGTTTAAGTAATAAAAAAACATACACTGTATATTTATCTATTCATTTGCGAGAATAATAGTACAAAAAACACAATTTATTTATTAGAATTGATGAAACAACTACACTATGACGTACATACACAATTTAAAATACAGAAAATGGCATTACATTATTATACATTATTGTGGTAATCTAGCATGACCCTATTAATATTTCTTATTTACCTATAAAATAAATGTAATATTAATATTTTTAAACAATTTAATTCTCAATTCCAGCCCTACATAAATATAACAGAAGGGCGACACCCCTGCATCCCTATAGTGGAGGATTTCATCCCTAATGACACTACACTTGGTGAAGATGGAACAAGTCTCCTATTGCTAACCGGACCCAACATGGGAGGCAAGTCCACACTCATGAGACAAGTCGGACTGATCACTGTACTAGCGCATTTGGTAAGTTATTGAAGTTTATAAGGGTTATTTCAATAGTTTTAAACAGAAAAATATAACAAAAAGCAGTTTTCCATAGGAAATTCTAATATTGATTGTATCAATTAACTTCTTAATTTCTCTGATAAAAGTTTAGTAGTCCAATTAAGGAGCAGATTTAAACTGAATTTTATTCATATATTCGTGTCTAAGGCTCTAATGCTAGTCAATTGTATAAAATTCAAGGATTCATAACTACGAAGAAATATAATGCAAAAAATTTTAACATAATAAAATCTAAACACTTTAAATTTACTTGGTCATTTTGTTAACAATAAAATGGCTACTGTAATCCTACAACTTATAAGTCTTCTCTCTGAAAGTCTTATTTTAATTTTAAAAACCTCCACTTTAGAGGAATATGTACTGTTTTGAGACTTGAATAAAAATAAACTTTTGTAACATTTCCAGGGCAGCTTCATACCAGCCCAGAGTTGTTCACTATCACTCGTGGATCGTATTTTCACGCGTTTGGGCGCAGCTGATGACATTCTATCGGGACAATCCACCTTCCTGCTCGAGATGAACGAAACTGCAGCTATTGTCAAACATGCTACAGTTCATTCACTGGTGCTACTCGATGAATTAGGTGAGGATGTGTGATTGAAGAAACACTATTGTCGGTAGTAATCTATTTATTGTAGTTTGTTTGCTATAAAAAAATGTATTTTTATTTAAAATCTTAAAATTTACAGTTGTCCAACAACTGTTTTGAAGCTATCGTTAGTATTGATTAAAATTGAAATTATCAGTTTTAAAATCCAATATTTATTTTTAAATTAATTAACTAGCCGCGCCCCGTTTTACCTTTATGCATGTATTATACATTTTTTTTTTTTTTTATATATAATAGGGGGCAAACGAGCAAGCGCGTCACCTGATGTTAAGTGATCAGCGCCGCCCATGAGCACTCGCGTTGTCACGAGTGTGTTGCCGGCCTTTTAAGGATAGGTACGCTCTTTTTTTGAAGGTCCCCAAGTCGTATTTGTTCGGGAACACTGCATGAGGAAGCTGATTCCATAGGATGGTCGTACGTGGCAAAAAGTTTCTGCGAAAACGCTCTGTGCTTGACTGCCAGCTGTCAAGGTGGTGAGGGTGGTATAGTAACCTGTGGCGTGCAGTGCGGTGATGGAAATCAGCGGCAGGTATCAGACCGAACAACTCCTCTGAGCACTCCCCATGATAGATGCGGTAGAACACGCTGAGGGACGCGACGTCTCTCCGCAGTGCCAGAGAGTCAAGCCGATCAGTAAGGTCGGTACTGTCAATCATCCGAGATGCTCGATGTTGAAGGCGGTCAAATGGAAGGAGCTGGTACTGAGGGGCTCCGGCCCAGAGATGGGAGCAGTATTCCATGTGTGGCCTCACTTGCGCTTTGTAAAGCATGAGGCGATGTTTGGACAAGAAATACTGCTTCGCTCTCTGGAGTACGCCGAGCTTTTGAGAGGCCAGCTTGGCTTTAGCTTCCAAATGACCACGAAACTGAACATCACTCGAGATGTTGACGCCCAAAATACTGAGACTGGCTGTGGTACCAAGGGGAGAATTCTCAAACCGAGGGGATACAACGAAGGGTGTTTTCTTAGCAGTAAACGCGCAGACCTGTGTCTTCTTGGGGTTAAATTCGACTAAATTAGTCCGACCCCAGGTCGAGACTTTGTCAAGCAAGAGCTCGATTTGAGACACAAGTTCGTTCCGACTCTCAGTGACGTGATCCCGGGAAAGAGTGCGTCGGCCGGTATATGATGCATCACCAGTACTGTCATCTGCATAGCAATGTATACTGCCAAATTGCAGGATGTCATTGATATGCAGAAGAAACAGAGTGGGAGACAAGACGCAGCCTTGTGGGACACCAGCATTCACGGGCTTGGAATCAGAGCAAAATCCGTCGACAACGACCTTAATGCATCGCTCCGCAAGAAAACTGGTTACCCACTGGCACAAATTCGCGGGAAGCCCGTAGGAAGGAAGCTTCGAAAGAAGCGCTTTGTGCCAAACTCGATCGAAGGCTTTCGCTATGTCCAAGCTTACGGCTAGAGCCTCACCCTTACTCTCAACAGCCGCCGCCCATTTATGTGTTAAGTAAACTAGAAGATCACCAACCGATCGACCGTGACGAAAGCCATATTGGCGGTCACTTATCAGCTGGTAATCCTCAAGGTACTTAAGGAGCTGGCGGTTGATAACGGACTCCATTACTTTAGAGAGCAAGGAGGTGATGGCAATAGGTCTATAATTGGACGGATCTGAGCGGTCACCTTTTTTTGGGATCGGGTGGACAAGAGCTGTCTTCCAAGATTTCGGGACAATGCCTGTGAAGTAGGAGAGCCGGAAAAGTCGCGTAAGAACCGGTGCCAACTCCGGAGCACATGTCCTCAGCACAAGAGGAGGAATACCGTCGGGGCCACTGGACTTATGAATGTCTAAGGAGAACAAAGCTTTACGTACAGTGCGCTGGGTAAAGCTGATTTCGGGCATAAAGCTCTCAAACCGCGAGATGGTAGGCGGTATGTTGTCCTCATCATCCAAAGTCGAGTTCGCGGCAAAAAAAGAGCCAAGGAGGTCGGCTTTCTCCTTTGCCGTGTGGGCCAACGAGTCATTCTCCATGCGCAAGGATGGAAGAGAAGGCTTACAGAAGTTCCCCTGCACTGACTTAGCGAGCGCCCAAAAAGCACGAGTTCCGGAAGGAAGACGGGCAAGTTTTTCGCCAAGCCTAGCAATGTACTCAGATTTCGCCTTAGCAATTACTCTTTTGAAGGACCTGGAAGCGGAGTTGTATTCTTTCTTAAGGATACTTGTGTTTGGACTCTTAGATGCAACCGCGCTGGCCCAGGTTCGATAACAATCTTGCTTTCGGCGTGACGCCAGTCTGCAGGACTGATCAAACCAGGGCTGGGACTTGCCTCCGATAGGTACCACAGAGCTAGGGATAAATAATTCCATGCCCTGAAGCACGACGTCGGCGACAGAGTCAGCGCAAGCATCAAGGTCATCCATCGCGAAACAAACTCCGTTCCATGGGTAGGATGCAAAGAAAGACCGCATCCCGTCCCAATCTGCTGACCTGTAGTGCCACACACGACGGCTGCCAGCATAGCGCGGCTTTTGGGTGAGTGTTACCGGCACTGAACTCCGGACTAGGCAATGATCGGAAGAGCCGATGGGAGCATCGACATTTACCTCGTAGCCATCCGGATGGGAGGTCAGCAGAAGATCCAACAGTGAAGGTTGATGGTCTTCCACGTCAGGAACCCTCGTAGGCGAGGAAACCAACTGTGTCAAACCATAGGCAAGAGCGAAATCGTGAACAGACCTCCCTGCGTGATCGGTTGTACGTGATCCAAGCCATTCGGCGTGATGAGCGTTAAAATCGCCAAGAATGACAATTTCAGTGGAGGGAATCTGTTCGAGTACGGAATCTGTAGCCAACTGTATGTGCTCAACGAGTCGGTCAGTTTCGGTGTTACCGCTATGGGACCTATAGAGACACGCATAGACGCGGGGGTGGTCATCGCAATCTACACGTATCCACATAGTGGATAGGTCCTGACCTTCAAGAACGTCCAAGCGACGAAAGCAGATATCTTCCCTGACATAGACGCATACCCCAGCGCGAGACAGGAAGTGATGCTCAAGGTGGTAGCCAGGATATCGTAGGTATGAGATGTCGGACGGTTTAGATATCTGCGTTTCAGTCAAAAAGAACAAGGCCGGCCTAGCCGTTTCTAGGTGTTGGTGAACGGCGTTTAGGTTGGAATGTAGCCCCCTAATATTTGTAAATTCTACTACTAGAGTGGTCGGAGCTGACGAGGACAGCCTTTTTCTAATGCCTTGAACGACTTTGAGCGGGGCTTCGCCCCCCCCAGAATACATGGGGCAGCCTAAACTTCGCGGTTCAGGGAGGGATTCTCCGACGCACGAAGCGCCGGTACCCTCCTGGGGTAGTAATAATCTATTTAACACCGCTGTCATAGTCGTTTTTTTTT
>JADANM010005620.1:502973-518378 GCA_026213755.1 Eurema hecabe
TCGAACCAGTAGATCCTGAGATTAGCGCGTTCAAACAAACAAACAAACTCTTCAGCTTTATATATTAGTATAGATATTATATTAAATATATGTATATGTTACTAGCGACCCGCCCCTGCTTCGCACGGGTGCAACTACAGAATGCCCTCATACACAACGTTCACAGCTTTTTTGTCAACCCGCGGTCGGTACCGCAACAGCTACCTCGCTGCATTTTTAATTTGTAATATCTTCGGAACTATTCACTTAAATTACATGTGTTAAAAAGTATATTGATATATAATAAATGCACAATTTATTTACTTAATTGGATAAGGATTAATGCTGTATAGTTTAAAATCACTTCGTAAATAAAAATAACTATTTATTAGTAAATGATTATAAACGGTTATGGTGGGTTATCTATAAGGGATAGACATATGCCACCGCGGACCTCTTGTAGATTTTTTTAAGGTGGTCAATACTGTAACTTACAATATTTCAGTCTCGTAGGGTTTAGCCAGCGTTTGCAATATAAGCGCAAAAAACGTTCTTATTTACGACATCACATTAGAAACCTCTAAATTTATCAGTCTTTCTCTGCTATATTATGCATGTATTATACATAAAAACCTTCCTTAAGAATCACTCTATCTATTAAAAAAAACTGCATCAAAATCCGTTGCGTAGTTTTTAAGATCTAAGCATACATAGGGACAGACAGAGAGCGACAGCGACTTTGTTTTATACTATGGCCCTTCGCGCAGAAAGCAGTTGTGCTACCACAAGACGAGCGGTCGTCGAATTTATGTAGTTGGGTTTTTATACGGATATTTTCTTGTTTCAGAAAATGTTAATATTACTGCTATTGTGTGCTTCGCTGGTGTGTGGTGGGCCTATAAATGACTCGAAGCAAGAGAGAAAGTGCGGATATGAGGTTGGGTCTTATTTTATACATTTATTTTTTATTTATTGAGGCTTTTGGAGTTACAGTACCGTGGGATAGAAAGTATCCTACGTGTTAATTCAGGATCTAACCTACCTGCATGACAAACTTCAGCCAAATCGATTTAGTAGTTATTGAGTGAAAAAGCGACAAACATACATAGCGATAAATATACATGTAAGGATTTTTATTTTTGAATAGTTATTATCCATACTAATATTATAATAAGAAAGTGTGTCTGTCTGTATGTATGTCCTTCTTTCACGGCAAAACGGCTACACCGAAATTTGGTGAAATTTGGTATGTAGATAAATTATATCCTGGATTAAAACATTGGATACTTTATATCCCGGTATTGCCCCGGGGACGGGAACTACGCGGGTAAAACCGCGGGCAGCGGCTAGTATATCAAAAATACATACATACAAAATTGGTTTCATGAAAGTAATGTCATATATTATCTTAAAATAGACCATACATTTCTATAGTATAAAAATAAATCGCCAAATGGGTCGTTAAGTGCATAACTAGATAACGCCTGAACCGATTTCGATAATTCTTAATCAGAGATTAGAGTTGGTGAATTTTATAAGTCATCGAGAGACTGCTAGTATTAAAAAAAACTCTTGTAAAAAAATTTGCTATCATTTAACAGAGTTGCATCAATGCCGATCCATCAGTTTTGAACGTACACATTGTTCCGCACACACACGACGATGTCGGCTGGCTGAAGACTGTAGACCAGTATTATTATGGAAGTGAGTATTTTGAAGTCAAAGTAAAATTAAAATTAAAAGTCAAAGTCAAAGTAATAGTAAAGTCAAAAGCAAAGCAAGTAAGACTTTGTATAACTAGGCTATATAGTAACACTTCAATCAGAAGTCAGACTTCGAAGTCAAAGTCAAATATATCTATATTCAACTAGGCTACATATAATAACACTTGAATCAGAACACAGACTTCGAAGTCAAAGTCAAAGTCAAGTATATCTATATTCAACTAGGCTACATATAGTAACACTTGACTCGTCACGGTATTACAAAACATTTACCACCGGCTCGGAAGGCAGTTTCTACAGAGAAGAACCGGCGAGAGACTCTGATAGTTGCTGTTTTAAAAATTAAAATATATTATACAGAAGTAATGTATGTTGTTGGCACTGTAGCCAGCGAGATTACTGGGCCAATGAGTCTTAACATCTGATGACTCAAAGTGGGGAGCGTCGATGTAGTGCACCCTGCCCGGAGTTGGGCTTTATAGCAAAGTTCCGGGTAGCACCGCATTGGCTATGGGCTGGCGTTACTCTTACCATCAGGAGTGCGTCCAGCTCGTTTCCCCTCTTCATATTATAAAAAAAAATTGTAAGGAGTAATCTCGAGATCTATTGAACCGATTTTAAAAATTCTTTCACCAATAGAAAGCCACATTATAGCTGAGTGTCATAGGCTATATAAAAACCCAAAGAATGGCTTTTACGTGGTACTCTGTCTTGCAAAGTGAATCGGAGATATACATATGTGTTAAAACTGTTCCAGGTCGAAATAACATCCAAAAAGCTGGGGTTCAGTACATTTTAGATTCAGTTATTGCGGAGCTATGGGCTGACCCTAAACGTCGGTGAGTTAAACAAACATCTTTATTTAACATCGAATAATAAATTACTATAGTGAGAGAAATAATAAATATCTAGCGCCAAAAGATATTGAATGGAATGGATGTGTTAAGGAAAGAAGAGCGCTCTCATTCTTTCGTACACTTAATAAATACATACTTGATGTAAAATGAAATATTTAAAAGAAAACTTAAATCATCAAAAATATAAAAAAAAAACATTACAAAGGCACCAATCAAAATATGCCCTTATTTTATTTCCTCTACAACACAAACATACTCGTCTTGTATATTTTTTGCATATTTTGCGCATTATGCGTAGTTTAAGAGATATCGTAAATACCATTTCAACCCCTATTTTCAAGATGGCGGCCGTGGGACAAGGGTGGCGACCCCACAAACTTGGTTTTAGCTTTTCACTGACCCCCCCTACACATCAAAAAAATAAAATTGCGTCCTCTAAAAAACGCAAGGTTAGGCCTTAAAAATGTAACATTTCAATGGACTAATAGTAGAATATATAACATCGTTGAGAATAGTTTTATGATTTTTTTTTTATAAAATGATATAGTTAGCATGCGTTCAACATAATATATTTATTTAGTAAAACAATAAGTGTTTGTTTGGTTTATATTTTTTGCATATTTTGCGCATTATGCGTCATAAAGCTTAACGTTGAATGTTTCCGGAACGCAGTTTGCAAAGAACAACCGGAAAGAGATCATCCTCTTGAACCACTCGATCTGATAAAAAACCACATGAAAAACGTAGGTTTAAAGATTTAAAGATTCAAGCATACAATAGGGACAGATCGAAGCGAAAGGCTTTTGCAAGGCATCCTAGCTTTGCTCCAAAAAAGCTTATTAGCGTCTTAAAAAAATTGATTAATTTATTTTATTTTACCCTTTATTACAACAAAGGAATATTAACAATTAGACAGATAAAAGAAATTTACATGTAAGAGGCGGCCTTATCACTTGAAGTGATTTCTTCCAGGCAACCCAGAAATAGAACATTTGTCATAGGTACAAATAGAACATTACTAATTTATTTATTTATTAAAAAAAATCCTTCAACAAAAATTCATTGTACATGACATCGTTGACAATAGTTTTTTGTTTATAAAACGATATAGCATGCGTTCAACATAATATTTTATAGTTCAGACAACACATAACATTAAAATTACTAATGCCGGAATACTGAAACGCAACTTAAATTTAAGTACAACTTAAACCGGCCCGATTTGACAGTTCGCCATACAATTCTATCAAAATTACGAGACTTAAGACGTGCTTAACTTTAATTTGCGTATGAGTATTTGGCCGTATGTTAAATACACAAAAAAACATATAAATATTACAGAAAAATCATTAGAATCTAATGCTTGCGTTTAACAAAACTGTAAATTCTAGTTTTTCAATTACAGCATTATTTCCCATAATGCTTACTGTTGAATGTCTTAACTACATCTTTCTTCATTCATATATCGAGAACTCTCAAAAGTACTAAGTAGTGCTTTCGCTGGACGCGTGCAATTACACGTGCAGTGACAGAAGATTAACTAATGTTTTTCTTTAACTTGACATTGATCGAAATGTCGCACAATGCTCTGTAATTGAAAAACTAGAAAATCTGGATTTTTCTTGATACACCTTTCAGATTCATATACGTAGAGACAGCATTCTTCTGGAAGTGGTGGACGCACCAGTCTGATGATGTACGGCATAAAGTCCATACCCTGGTGCGTGAAGGCCGTCTCCAGTTCGTGGGGGGAGCCTGGAGCATGAACGATGAAGCTGCTTCTCATTATCAGAGCACGGTGGATCAGTTTACTTGGGGATTGAGGTGGAAGTTGTATTTATTTATTTACTAACTGTTGCCCGCGACTCTATCCGCGTGGACTTTCATATAAACTTTGACCCCCCTTCCCCCCTCATAAGCCTTTTTTGTAGTTTAAAGTAATGTATGTTGTATCTCAGGCTCTAGACCATCTATGTACCAAATTTTATTACAATCGGTTCAGCGGTTTGGACGTGAAAGCGTGAAATTATGAAAAGTTTCAACCCGTCGTGCAACCTTTTGGGGGTTGATTTAAAAAAATGTCCTTCCCTAGGCTTTAGACTATCTTTTTACCAAATTTTGTTCTAATCGGTTCAATACTTTTAGCGTGATGGAAAGACAGACAGAGTTACTTTCGCATTTATAATATTACTAGCAGCCCGCCCCGGCTCAGCACGGGTATTTTAGAGTATTACAACGGTTACATAATAGGAACACTTTTATATTACGCGATATCAGAGCTTACACATATAGTATATTACTCATAGATCTAAACTCCCCTCCCGCACGCGCACCCCCGCCTTGGTGACGCTCACTTCGCAACGGGCCGTGCAGCAGAAATCGTGATATTTTAATTTCGCTATAACTTCGAAACTAAACATCCAATTTTAATCATTCAAAGTCAAATATCATCTACATTAACTGTACTTAATGATTTAATAAATTATTTTGATAAGGATTAATAGAATGAGTAAAATAAATGCGTTTAAAAGTAGTCCAAAAAAATTCAAGATTTTTGATTTAAAAAATGGTTGTTGTGCCTCACTCGACATAGATAGGTATAGTGTGTCGCGGAGTTTTTTGTAGATATTTATAAGATCTACAACTAATTACAACATTTCATAGTTCTATCTTTTATAGTTTAGGCAGCGTACGCAAAATAAGTAACTTTTCTGGTTGATTTTTTACACCTTGTGTCCGAAAAACCCAAATATATTACGGAACCCTATTTATTTCCAAAATAAAATTTAGTCTATGTTACTCGTGGATAATGTAGCTTTCAAATAGTGGAAGAATTTTTGAAATCGGTCCAGTAGTTTTTGAGCCTATTCATTACAACCAAACAAACAAACAAACAAAGTTTTCCTCTTTATAATATTAGTAAAGATAGTAAAGATAAAGATGTAAGCTATCCTATCTCTGAAGTTGGATCAAACTGCACGCGGTGTGCAAATTTAATTTAAAATCGGTTTAGTAGTTTAAGAGTCAATCGCGGACAAACAACGTGACACGTAATTTATATATATTAAGATATAAGAATCATTGTCTAAACCTTAAATGCACTTTTTGGTATCTTTAACCGTTTTCGCAGCGCACGCAACGGAAGCCCTTAGAGATGAATAATTTTCCCCGTTTTTTTTTCACATTTTCTATTATCTCTTCGCTCCTATTAGTCGTAGCGTGATGTTATGTAGCCTAAAGCTGTAGATAAATGGTCAATTCAATAAAAAAATAATTTTTCAATTCGAACCCGTAGATCCTGAGATTGGCGCGTTCAAACAAACAAACAAATAAACAAACAAACAAACTATTCAGCTTTATATATTAGTATAGATAGATGTACGATATGTCCTTTTTTACAGGAAGCTTAACGAAACCTTTGGCGAGTGTGGGATCCCACGCGTGGGTTGGCAAATAGACCCATTTGGGCATTCTAGAGAGTTCGCCTCCTTGCTCGCTGGGATGGGATACGACGGTCTTTTCCTGGGAAGAATAGACTACCAGGATAAGCGATCTAGGCTCAAGAATAAGGAGATGGAAATGGTCTGGAGAGGGGACGATGATTTGGGTAAGTTCTGAATCGCGCTTATAATATTTTTTTGAGACAGTATATATATACAGTGTGACACAAAACAAGTGTACGATCCGAAAACCTCTTACTGTATACCGGTAGTAAGTCTTTATATTTCTATCGTCTTGAAAAAGTAACATAATTAATTTTTCCGAAAAAAAAAAATAAACTAAATAAAATTTCAAAACTTAAATGGCAACACTATCGCGTGGACGTGCTCTGCAGTCAACTGTACGATCTTTAGGGTATACGAAAAACTTTATTGCATTGTTTTTTTAGATAGAGATTATAATCGTTCAGGGTCGGGCACATGTTTTGTAACATACTGTATAACGGCGAAGTATTATTTTTAGAAGGGATGACGTCAGTATTGCTTACGTCATTAACTTTATAGCTGGTCATGGTGAATGAATTTAAGTTCTTTAACTATTTCATTTATTGCGAGAGCTATTCAACGACCCAAAGGCAAGTCTCAGCTTGATATCGGACGGCTGCATTTGTGTAAAATAAAAGAAACATCCCTACTAATATTATAAATGCGAAAGTTACTCTGTCTGTCTGTCTGTCTGTTACGCTTTCACGCCAAAACTACTGAACCGATTATAATGAAATTTAATACACAGATGGTCTACAACCTGAGATAAAACATAGGCTACTTTTTTACTGGAAAAAAGGGTTATAAGGGGGAGAAGGGGGGTGGTCAAAGTTTATATGAAAGTCCGCGCGGGCGGAGTCGCGGGCAACAGCTAGTATTCTACTAATTCTTAGCCCCTGAACAAAAAAGCAACACAGTTAAAAACGGCCTGATGACTTCGAAGACCTGAACCGATTTCCACCAAATATAGCTAAGAACACTCTCGACGGATATACCTACCTTTCAAACAAAAAAAACCCCATTAAAATCGGATCATTCGTTGGGAGCTATGTTGCTTCAGACAGACACACTCACAGACACATCAAACTTATAACAGCTCGTCGTTTTTGCGTCTGGGGTTAATAAAATAAAAAAAGTCTTTATTTACAGTAATATTAGGTACAAATAAGCCTATGAACTATTTGCGTAAAGGGAGTTTCGGCCAAATACTTATACGCAAATTAAATTTAAATACGCCTTAAGACTCGTAATTTTGACAGAATTGTATGGCGAACTGTCAAATCGGACCAGTTTAAGTTGTGCTTAACTTTAAGTTGCGTTTCAGTATTCCGGCATTTGTTTTATACTATGTAGTTAGTGATTATACATTTTCAGGTAATTCATCGGATATTTTTACTGTTGTGTTATATAATACATATTCTCCGCCTCCTGGCTTTTGTTTCGACGTGCTGTGCAACGATGAGCCTATTATTGACGACCCAGACTCGCCCATGTTCAATGTTGATAGCAGGGTGAGTTTTCAAAATGGCGCCCTTACCTGATTGTGTTTTTTTTTTAAATTTTATCATCTAGGCAACCAAAAAGTTTATATGGATTTGCTACTATTTTATGACATGCAGTATAGACTATATAATATTATGGCTAGGTTCTTTTTTTCGAAGATTGTGCAAGGTTCAAAACCTAAAAAGGTTTTTTTCACGTTTATTTATTTATTTATTTATTTTACCCTTTTTTACACATAGGAATCTTATATACTAAACAAATAAATTAAATTTAGGTGTAAAGGGCGGCCTTATCACTTAAAGTGATTTCTTCCAGGCAACCCGAAAATACAAGAAATAAAATAAAAAAGAAAGAACGTTTAGTATCTAGTCTAAATTTTGCTACTATTTTGTAACATAGACTGTATAAAAATTATTGCTTGATTCTTCTTTTCGAAGATTTATAAAAGGTTTAAAAACTACAAAGGTTATAGGTGAATGAAACCGCTCGATACAGGCATATAAGTACTAACATACTATAAATAACTAAGATATACATACATATATAATAGTCATTATTACATGAGCATCGATAATTGCATTCAGAAATATGTACTGTAGTTATCAGTAATATAGTATTGATCGATTTAATTTGCAAAGTAATAATTATAAAATAGTTTTGTAGGATGTGTATTCATATCGGCTATTGTGTATGATAAGTCTTTACATAATATTTTAACATAAAGCGAGTTTTTTTTATAAAAGGTAGAAACAGCGCCATCTTTTGATAGTTTTTATGATTTAAGAGAAATCTGCTTAATTTAATATCTATTTTTTAATTTAATGGTTTTATATTTTCGACGATGTGTTGGGGTAATATAATAACTTATAGAAGCGATTGAGACCTATTAGACCACCAGGTGGTACCACCACCCAATGAAAAATAAACATTCCTAGATTCTCACAAACTTAATTACAGTATCTAAAAGGCCAGCCCTACTCCAGAGCTATCCAGGTGCGCGAGTGTTAATGTGTAATGACCACTTTCCATCAGGTGGCTCGCCTGCTCGTTTGCCCCCTATGTTACAAAAAAAAAATCGCGTTTATAATATTAGTAGGCAATTTTCTGCGCATGTCTATTCGCTTCAACTCACGCTAATAATTAGTTTTATTAAGAATTTTTTTCCAAGGTTAAAACCTTTTTGGATATAGCAAGAAATATGTCCAAAGGGTACAAGACGAACAATATATTAGTGACGATGGGCGAAGATTTTCATTACCAAGACGCCTATATGTGGTTTCGGAATTTGGACAAACTCATAGAGTGAGTGAGAGAGAAAAGGGGAGAGAGATAGCTTATTATGCACGACAGCATGTCTTTAATCGAGCATGTAGCATGGAGAATGACGTTATTGTTGTCTATGGCGATTCAAGTGTTCTTCTTGGTTAAATGTCAGAGCTGCGTTATCACAAGTTTGCCTATGTATAGTTGTATATAGATAAAACAAGTTAGAGGGTCGATATTTGGTTGTGGCAATCAGCAACACGTGCTTACAATACCACAGACAAACATCGACCTCGATTCAAGTGTTACTTTATGTAGTTTAGAATGAATATGTATTTGACATTGACTTTGACAGTTTCGATGACATATGTCACGTTAACGTTGAAATTTACATATACATAAAAAATAAAAAGTAAATACTGAAATAGGAAAATTTATACTGATATAAAAGTAATTTATTTCACTGTAATTGTGCATATAATAATACACCTAGAAACGCAGTATAAGCACGCAAAGTGAAGCCATTTCAAAGGATACAAATTTGTCTATAGTACGCGTCACGAATCTTTAGCGCTGAACGTAACCTGCGCAGAAGTCAAAAATAAGGTATCGAGGGGAAGGCGCGTGATCGTCGGGTGCGCGAGCGTTGATTGGTTGTCCCAGTCGTGTTGTCTTTCTCGCACCAATACCTCCATTACGAACGCGATTCTACCGATGGGCAACTATTCTCGTCCAGCGCTAAACATAAGTGACGCGTACTATACATACATAGATCATAATATGATTTTCGTTGACTTAAAATTTCCACATTTATAGGGTAAATGTCTTATAGCAGCAACATTATCGGTGTGCTTGTGTGCGTGTCATCGAGTATAAGAACGTGCTGTTAACACATACATATATACCGTTTTGGCTTCACTTACAGCGGATCGATTAGGAGACTATCAGTCTATGCGTTTTAATATTTTAAAATAAAACTTATTGTTACTAGGTTAAAGCGTTTTTTGAAAAAGTCAAAGCGATGGCCGCGGCTTACAAAAGTGACAATGTTCTAGTAACGATGGGCGACGATTTTCAATACCAACACGCTGGTATGTGGTTTAAAAACCTGGACAAATTGATTAAGTAAGTTCTTGGTTTTTAAACTGTTTATCGTATACGGCTTTGTTCTTTTGAAAGGGGAATTTTTAAAGTTTGTTTTAATTGTAGTTTAGGCGTGAAAGGACATTAAGATTGACAGTTAGGTCTAGGCTAGGTACTTGTTGGGATTTAGATTTTTATTTTATATTTTTATATTAAGTGTGATAAAAAAAAGCTCTTGGAATATTGTTTTTTTAATGCTCCTAGGACTGCGACCGTTTTTATGTGTGTTTGATGTAATGATCGTTGTCTTTGCGTACGTTATTTACAATTATTGTTATATTTTTAAGGGTATATTTTTATTTTAAAAGAGCAACTATCAGAGTCTCTTGCCGGTTGTCAGTGCATCGCACCAAAAGTCGTATATTTTTGGTAAATTTATAAGTCTAAATATATATAATTCAAAGGTGACTGACATAGTGATCTATCAACGCACAGCCCAAACCACTGGACGGATCGGACTGAAATTTGCAGTGCAGATAGATGTTATGACGTAGGCATCCGCTAAGAAAGGAATTCCCGAAATTCCCACGGGAACGGGAATTAGCGGGAAAATCCTTTTGTAAGTTAGAAGCTTGAAATTCGGCATGCAGTTACCTTATTAAACTTAAACGTTAGTAGCAACAGTATATTGTGAAATTCCCACGGGAACGGGAGTTAGCGGGAAAAAAACATTAAAAATTTGTATGAAAAAATCTGAACCGCTGACGTTAGACGCTTGAAATTTGGCATGTAAGTATTATTCTTACCTCGTTAAACTTAAAGGTGATTTGCAACAGGATATTGCACAATTCCCACGGGAACGGGACAAAATATTTGTAGGAAAAAACTTGGGAAAAAAATTATAAGGGAGGAAAGGGAGGGTCACAGTTTATATGAAAGTCCACGCGAACGGAGTCGCGGGCAACAGCTAGTACGTAATAAGAAACTACATATATACTTTGGCTACATAATAGCTTTGGCTTCATTTACGGCGGACTGATTATTTAGGGACTATCAGTCTATGCGTTAAACGTCTATGTGTGGAAATACGCACACTATTCATAGTTAAATTGTACTTCGATACGCACTAAAAAGCCTTCGACACATTATTTTCATCTAAAACACTCTTCAATACAAAATTCAATTTAGAACTTCCGTTCTAAAAAAAAACACTGTACATAAAAATCATCGAAAAAGATGGCGCTGTTGCCTTTCAAAACGTTTAAAATTTAAAACACTAGTTGCCGCGTTTTTTTGACGTTACAGTTTTTTATCTATGACAGTCAGACAGTTAATGTTAGATTTATTACCTAAAGGTCTTTGTTACCAGATAGTTAGATTTTAAAAAAAATATGTTTTTTTTGTCACTGAAATGACGTTTGACTTTTGACAGATCAACGATTTTCTGAAATACGTCACAGAGCAAGCTCAATATTACAGAACGGGTAATGTAATAGTCACTATGGGTGGTGACTTTACGTATCAAGACGCGGCTATGTGGTATAAAAACTTGGATAAATTGATCGAGTAAGTTGGTTATTTAACCTGGTTAAACAAGACGAAATTTTTTTCCATTTGTATTCGATTTTTAAACTATTATTTGTCTTTTTCTTTCTACATTTGAATTCTATTCTGTTACTAACATTTCCGAACGCTTATTGTACTCAGCGCCATCTAGTCCCGCGCCAACCATAACTCCGCTGTTAGGTTTTTTAATGTATAATACCTAGAGTTTTCTTTTTAATATCTATTTTATAAAAAAAACCTAACTCACACTAAATAAACTATACATACTACAACATAATAATAAGAATAATTATTATTATTTATTGTGCATAATGAAATACACCCTAAAACTAGAAATAAAAATTACAGCAAATAGTTTTTTGACAATAGGCGGCAAACAAGTATATAATTCCGAAATAAAATTTGTCAGTCTGTTATCTTTTCACGTCTAAATTACTTTACCCGTCTTGTTAAATTTAAAAAATGGTTATACATCAAATTCTTGTTATGATGAAATGTTTGTATTGCATGCATTGCTTGTCGGTATTTAATATAATCTATCCGTAGGTAATAACTATTTACTGACTAACTAAGATTAAAACCAATGATATTATATAATGGATATGTTATACACTAACAAATCAACCGAAAAAAGTGTTCCGCACAGCAGCGGCAGCACACATACATGATAAAACCAACATAAAGAAAAGAGATAGTTAGTTTCATCAGTTACGCTAAATCAGCTAAATGTAAGACGTCATAGTTAGGATGTTTTTGCGTCTTCAAAATTTTGCGCTTATAACGTATCTATTAAATATAATGTCATTGATTAAAACTATAAGACTAATAAAGTATAAAGAGGTGGGTGTTGCTATGTATTGTATGTATGTATTTACAAAAGAAAAGTATTTATATGTAATTTATTCCGTTATCTAGTTGCCATAACACAAGCTTCGGCTTAGCTTGGAACTAGATGGCGCTGTGTATAAATGTCCTGAAATATTTATATTTATTAATATATTTCTAGATACGCGAATTTAAAAGCGGCAAAAGATGGATTGAATATTAAATTGTTTTATTCAACTCCGGACTGTTATTTGAAGGCTGTCAAAGATGCAAAGTGAGTAAAAAAATATATTTTTTATATCCATACTATCCATACTAATATTATAAATTCGAAAGTAACTCTGTCTGTCTGTCTGTCTGTTACGCTTTCACGCCAAAACTACTGAACCGATTGTAATGAAATTTGGTACACAGATGGTCTAGAGCCTGAGAAAAAACATAGGCTACTTTTTAACTGGAAAAAAGGGGTTCAAAGTTGATATAAAATTCCACGCGGACGGAGTCGCGGGTAACAGCTAGTACATCTATAGTTATACTAATATTATAAAGAAGAAGTAAAGTTTGTGTGTTTGTTAAATTGCAAGGGGTGATCTCGGGATCTACTGAACCGATTTTAAAAATTCTTTCACCAATAGAAAGATATATTATTGCTGAGTGTTAGCTATATAATAAGGTTACGAAAATAAAAAAAGGGTTATTGATGTTATGCCCAATAAAGTGGGCACGGGTCAGCTTAGTACCTATTCAATATTTAGACAGATTCTAAATAATTTACTTACGGGAATTTCGAGGGTTCAAACAGACAATGGTTCTGCCAATGTATAAAGCAAATAGTTTTAAATTTTGTCCATGTACGAGTAAGTAGGTTAATCGTACACCAAAGCCCCGGCGTCAGCGGATCGCGCAATATATATATAACTATCTGTTGCTCGCGACTTCGTCCCCGTTGATTTGTTTTTCCATTATTTCTTCGCTCCTATTAGTCGCAGCGTGATGTTATGTAGCCTAAAGCCTTCCTCGATAAATTGTCTATTCAATAAAAAAGAATTTTTCAATTCAAACCGGTAGTTTATGAGATTAGCGCGTTCAAACAAACAAACAAACTCTTCAGCTTTATATATTAGTATAGATGAGCATTGATATCGAATAAATAGAGTTCAACATAACATCTTATTGTGTTCACACCCATCATCCTGTTCGCCACTCAACATATGTAGTTGCTACCAAGAGCCGCTACAGTCCATATTATTATTATGTTTTACATTTTAATGTGTTTTAATACTGTAGTGTAGTAATTTCTTTTTTATGTATCCTAATAAAACCATTAAACAATACATTTTAAAATGCAGTAATGTATCCATACTTAATATTATAAATGCGTAAGTAACTCTGTCTGTCTGTTACGCTTTCACGCCAAAACTACTGAACCGATTGTAATGAAATTTGGTACACAGATGGTCTAGAGCCTGAGATAAAACATAGGCTACTTTTTAACTAAAAAAACGGTTATAAGGGGGAGAAAGGGGAAGTTAAAGTTTATATGAAAGTCCACGCGGACGGAGTCGCGGGCAACAGCTAGTTTTATATAAAACAAACGTTTTATATTATTTTTTGTTGAAAGTACTGCACTTTTCCCGGAAATATTGATGTCTTTACAATTCTTCATTAACCATTAATCATCGACCATTTAAAGCTGTTTTCTAAAAAAAAAGTCAATTTTCGTGAGTAAAACAAACTAATAATATTAAATAATGGTAATTGTTAATTCAAGGCGCCAATCTCATGAAGGCTTTAGGTTATTAGTTGGTATGTATGTATATTTCAACAAAGCTTTTGAACTACTGGTCCAATATTAATGAAATGAATGTGTTGTCAAAAGACACGTAATAACGACCCGTAGTCATTTTAGTTGTGTTTATACTTTTTCCAAAGTCAAGATTGAAAGTGAATATTTAATCCTACTAATAATATTATAAACGTTTGTAAGAATGTATGTATTGTTTCACGCAATAACGACTTCACCGATTTAGTTGAAATTTGGTATGTAGATAGGTGATATCCTGGACAATGTATTTATTAAATTTATATGTATTTATTTATTTCTGTTCCAGTCCAATTCTACCGATAAAACAGGATGATTTCTTTCCCTACGCGAGTGACTCCACAGCTTACTGGACGGGGTACTTCACTTCCAGACCAACAACGAAGTATTTTGAACGTCTCGGCAATAGATTTTTACAGGTCAGATTGCTGTTCACATCTAAACGGCTGTAGCGATTTTAGTACAACTTGCCATGGAGTAATTGACCCATTTTTTACGGTGGGAAATCCATTTTTTTTTCCTAATAACGTCAATGTCTTATGTATCTTTATTCAACTAGGCTACTTACATATTATAGTAAAACTTTTGAATCGTCACGGTATTGCAAAACATTTACCACCGGTTCGGAATGCAGTTTCTTGAGACTAGTAGGTACTGTGATAGTAGCTCTTTTTAAAATAAGAACATACAACCTATACATATAATAAAAACGTAACGAGTTGCCTGCTGTACATGGAAGATATATGGGAAAAAATATCATAGGAGACCTTTATTAACGCAATAGGACCCAAAACAATGATTTTTGGAATTTTTGTCTGTTTATTTGTGCACGCTAATCTCAGAAACGGCTTATCCTATCTATATGTGGTTTTCAATGATATATTGTGGTAAGCTTCACTTAACATTAAGTGTTTAATTCATGACAATCGGTTGATAAATAAAACAGTTATGGCAATTTAAAGAATCACGTTGAACTTGCTGCACGTTTGTTTATATTATGAAAGTCCACGCGTGCGGAGTCGCTGGCAACAGCTAGGTAAATAAATACAAAAACTCGATCAGACATTTTTAACGAGGCTTCTGAACTTGGAATAAGTCAGATCCTTGACGCTCTTAGGAAGCTTAAGCTAAACCGCGAGTAACTCCGAGGAAAGTAGAATTAATATATTATATTGTAGGTGTACCGGGGGTAGGTCTCTTTCGCAGGAGACCGACTGGGTGGGTATCCCCACAGTGCCAGACATTCTACCGCCTGAACAGTGACGTGAAAATGTCACTGTGCTCCGGTCTGAAGGGCA